>WAAG01085821.1:15893-37408 GCA_013390105.1 Tichodroma muraria | reverse complement strand
TGAGGCCCGCCCGAGGGCCCGCCCCGCCTCTTGCAGCCCGCCCGGCTCCCGCGGTAGTGGCTGCGGTGGACGGAGCGTGTCCAAACTCCCCGAAGAACCGCAGCCGAACAGACACACTTTTAAAAATGTATCGAAACTGTGGGAAAGTCGTGTCTGGGGTTGAAAGGGTTCTCCTTTAACCTAAGGAGATTACACCGGCAAGGCCACAGTGCCCCCGGACAGTTCGATGCTGGGCAGTGACACAGATCAGAGTCCATGCGGTGGACCATCCTTCATCTCTAAAAACATGTCAATATTGCATATGGAATTTCACATAGGAAACAAAGTTGTTTATATGGATAAACCCGGTGCTGAATTCTTAGGAAAAGCTTGCTCTACGCGTAATTGTGCCAATTTGTGCATAGGCCTCAGTTTTTAATTACACTATTGCGTACTTTTCTATCCCAAAAGGCATCTCTCTTATTTAGTGCACAGAATGGGCCGAAATACAGACGTGAGTTTCCTAACCCTTGAGCACTTCCTTTTGCAGTAGGAATAAAAGCAGGTCTTTGTAATTTTTAAAACCGTAGTAACACATGGGATGATCTGCAGTGATCCCTTGCACATGATGAGCCGTTTCATCTGTCCTGAGGGTAATTGGCTCTCTGAAAACCCTTCTGAAGCATGTGAGACACCCGGGTCAGCTGCTGATGGTTTGAGAGCCAGAGTCTGCAGCCTGGGTCAGATTCCAATCCCCTCCTTCCTTGCTAATTCTCCCTCTGGGGTTCATTTGGAGTGGTTTTTACTGCGGGCTCGTTGGCATCTCCAGTTCAGAGACGGGCCTCCTCCTGAACGCCATTGCTGTGTCTCCTCCATCAGCCCAAGGGTTTGTCTTTGGTCAGAGTGAGAAATGCTGTGAAAGCTGATGTTTTTAACACTGCCATGTTTGGGACTAGAACTGCACTCGAGGAACACCGTGGTGACAGGGAGGGAGCACATGAATTCTGGAGGAGATTTTTCTGTGAAGAAACATGAGCAAGTGAGAGAGGGAAAGTTCCATTTCCCCGTCTGCAATGGGACTTTGCTGTCAGCCCTGGTCACTTAATATCATGTTCTGCCACTTTGCCTCTAGTTGTACCAATTTCTTCCATAGACCTGAGAAACAACTGAGTCGTGCAATAAAGCTTCTGTAATTCCTGTGAATCTTTTCTTTCTTTCCTTTTCCCCCACAGAATAGATGACGGGATATCATTTATGTTGCAGGGATCCTCCAATGAAGTAAACTAACATCAAGAAATGTAAAATACCTTTTCCACACCCCAGCTCCTGTCTTTCAGTGCCATCTAGTGTCCACCATGGAAGAGATGGTGTAATTAATCGAATTTCTCCTCAGCAGATCCATTTGCTGCAATTGACGCACTTTGGAAATTGATAGATGGCCCCGGTAGAACGTATATTACTACAATATTTCTCTATATAAATCTAGCGATATATAAATTCGTATTTTTATTTTGTGGCACTAAATTCTGACACAGATCTCTTTTACATTCATTAAATTAAAATCAATAGCACTCACAAATCAAACATATGTATATGTATCAGTTATTTACTTTTGGCTATGCCGTTCTCTGTAATTAATTAGATTGTTCTGGAAAATAGCGGTCTTATTTAAAAAAAGTCCTGAAATAATTTATCACCTTGCTTCATTTTCAGCTCTACTGAAAAGGAGTAGCCCCCCAGATCTGAGCCCAATCACAAATTCATTTACAAAGTAAATCTGCAATCCTTGGAGTAACAGGTCTTTCTATCCATCTACAGAAAGGAACAAAGTGATTTTTGAAACAAGGAAAAGACAAAAAAATGAAGGGTTGTCCAGAGATCATCTGACTTCAGGTTGTTATCTTTTATCCCTTCATGTCTTTCTCTACAGTGATGGCCAGTTACTATTCTCATCAGCAGTGAAATAGGTCTTAACCTTGGAACAGTCTTGGCTGTCTTTTACTGTAACACATAAACTTGAGAGATGCACATGAGGGAGTTACATCATCTCCCCATATTACTGCAAAGAAAGCACTGAATGGCCAGTACAGGTAACTCCCCCTTGAAGATCTCAGGTTCTAAATTAAGATGCAAATTGTGGGTAGCAAGTACAACAAAAGGAATATGAATACAGAATTTTATACAGTAGTCTTGTGTGTATGCAGATCCTTGTTTATATGTAACAAATCTTACCTTTCCTACCTGGCCATGAAAGAACTGGAAAGTCACTATTCTCTGAATTAGTCCAGCTAAAGAGGAAACAAAACAAGGTGCTCAGCTGCTTTCATTCTAGTAAAAGTCTAATTTAATTAGAGCAATTTCAGATCACAATTCTGACAGCTGTGTTTATCACACTTTCTTCAAAGGATAGAAATTAGCATTGACTGACATTAGCATCAAAGCTTATTTATTCACCCGCCCACATCCTAGCAGCCCTTCTGAGTTTTTCTGTTTATTTAGCACTTTAATAACACCACAGTAAATAAGATTTCATTTCAGAGCGTGCATGTTTTTTGTCAAAGCATTTAGTGCAGGCTTGTTGGAATGCCACGGTAGAGCCCCTCGTTGCAGGTTTGATGAAAGAGCACTGGGTGTTCTCCAGAAAAAGCATTTTAAATGGTTAACAAGGACATAGCCTGGGGTCCAGAATTTCATTTTCTTTCTTTTTTTGTCAACAACTAGAAAATATCTGTCTTTTAGCAGTAGCCAGAGACAACATGTCAATCCTTAAGGTGAAGAAGACTGCCCAAGTCTGCCAAAAGCTTGGATGGGGTGGAAATGGAGCCTCCTGTGGATATGACCCAGACAGAAATGGCTGACCACAGGCCTCCTCTGGTATGCTTTGCTCACTTATGAAGTCAGGAGAAAGACAAGCACAGCTCTGCAAGCAAAGGGGCAGTGTGGGCATTTTCTGCCTTGCAGTGAAACATCAAAACCGATGAGGGAAATAGCTGTTCCTTCCCAATGTTTATCGTGTACAGTCAGGACAGCAGTGTCCCCTAGACAGTGCTAGCAGCCTTACCTGAAGCAAAAAAAATCAGAGCCCTCACTGAAAGATGTCATTCAGAACATGAACAAGGAACAGCATAGCTGTAAAAGTTCTCTCTCCAGTGGGCATATGATTCTAAAAAGAAGTCAAATCAAAAATAAAACAAAACAGAACAAAGAAAACACAGAGAATAACTAATGGGAATAAATTCCACTGCTTTGATCACAGAACTACTTTCTCAAATCCTGGGACTTAATATTCAACAGAATTATCGTAAGACAATGCTTCTGTGTAATGGAAATAATTTCAGTTCGGTGTTTCATCCAGCAGTGCAGACAGGCCTGTGGAGTGTGCTATCTTAGCTGGAGCACTTGTTGAGTCTGACCGCTGGTTTATACAGCAGGAGCTGAAAAGTGACAAATTCAACTCTCCAATTCTGAAATTAGGAAAAACCAGAAATGCCAAGGAAATGAGACACTCAGCAGCTGGTGGGGGGAGAGAGAGATAGGAAAAATTCACAGCTTTCAATCACTCACAGCACATGTTATGCAGAATAAGACTGAGCTCCCAGTTTTGCTTTGGAGGTTGTGCCACTTCCAATCTTTCCTGAGAGACTCAAGCATGGCTTATGGCAGTGATTTGCATGTGGATGAATGAAACGTCTGCTTTCAGTGATTGTATTTCTGTCTTGGCTTTCTCTAGTTGAGAGAGAAAACAGCTTTGGGGAAGATATATTACCCTTGTAAATATCCCCATTCTCCCAACCATTACACTCAGACTGACTTTTTTAAAAAGACAAAAAAGAGGAAAAAAGAAAAAGGTAGGGGAGGCAACAGCGTTAACATTTGCATTTTCAATTGACAGCCCAGCAGCTGGAACATTTTGTTTATTCTCTTTAGCTAGCCAGAAACCCCACAGGCCCATGTAAATCCAAATTTTGGACCTGCTTTTTCTCAATTACAATGAAAATGTCACAGAAACGTATAATTTAAATATTCCTTCAAAAGCATGTCCAGAAAACTTGTCTTGCATAGTACTTAACACAATCCACTCTTCCAGTGGTTTCTCTTCCTTTCTTCAGGCATACCAGCAACCAAAAATGTGCAACCAAGAGTAGTTTAGGACAATATTCAGTATATCATAGGAGATTACTGCAGCAGCATATCAACTAGGATAAGAGTATTCTTCTTTTATTAGTTTAGTTGATCTATAAAGCAAATCTACCTTTTTTATGAATACTGACAACGCTTCAATCTGCAAAAAAATATGGAACCTGGAGAACAAGAATTAAGAAAATCACTATTATTAATGTTCAACTACTTGCTTTGCTGAATATAGGTAAATTTTGCATGTTTCTAGTCATCCAAAGTTCTTTTTGTTTCCACTTGGTTACTTTGATGAATGAGAAAAAAAAAAAAAAGTATTTGCCCAGACCAAAAGAGGATTCCGCAGACTGGTTTAGGACATCAGGATATTGAATTCCTTTGTAATGGCCCAAGCAGAAAGTTTTCCATGTTCAGCAGTCATCAGCTAATGACAGCTCCAAGACCCATGCATCAGAAAATAAGAGTTTCAGTTAATGGGAATCAGATGACAAGCTCCAGCAATCCCTTTAGCTTAAATAAAGCAGTAGGTACCACCGAGGTCACGTTCTTCCTCACAAAACTCCCTTTTCTCTTCCATGATCATGTTTTTTTCTCTACTGAACATTAAATCTTGCTGGCTGGGCAAAGGGAGGGGATGTGTTGTGCCACGAGTGGGTAAGAATTCACTCCTAGCTTATTAAGTTACTTTAATCAGAGATATATTGGAACAGCAACAATCAGTGTTTAGTTGCTGAGACCCTTTTTGAGTCACATTCTGAAACTTCATTAATATTTGCAAAAGCACATGTGAGAAACCCATTGTATTCTTTATTGATGTTCAACATTCTGTACCCCAAGGTGTCCTTTGTCACTCAAAAAAGTCCATGGCGTTTCCCTCAGAGCTTTTTCCACTATCTCCATGTTCCTGAAGATAAACCAGTAAAACATTCATTAGATAAAAGGCAACTAGTGTAGCTGTCTTCTGTTAGGAACACTTAAAAAATTATAATTGTTCCAGTGCTTCCACTTGCCTTGCACTGAGACTCCATCACATAAGGCTGATTTATGGCTGTAGCTTATGTGGTGACAAGACATTTGCAGTATCAGAAGCCACAAAACACAGTTAAAATAAATCTTGAAAAGCAACAGTGTGAAGCACCACCAGCAAATCTGCTGTTACATTTTAGAAATGAATGAGTTTTGCTTTAGCAGCAAAGAGTTGCAAGAAGTTGTATTAGAGCAGGGAGGGTGAGCTGCAATCACCTCTGGCTCGTGTTTCCAGAGTCCCAACTCCTGCGCTACCCTTCTCTCAAGTTACTCCCTCCACTAAGCAAGCCTGCAGTTAAATAGGTTTATGTATCAAAGGTTCCAATTTAAGTCTTGTTAAAGAGAAATGAGAATAGAATTTGACGGACGAGAGTCAAGCTCAAGGGGAAGACTTCAGAATATGCTGCCAGAGCTGAGGTCCTGTTTTAAAATTCAGTTGTATCACGTCTAAAACTTGGAAAACTACACTACCAGTTTTAGATATTGCTTTTCCAAAAAAAGAAAGCAGACATTCACTTTAAAGCACAAACTGGCACAAGCTGACACTTCAGGCTTTCAGGGAAGTTGTGTCACATCTAAATTGCAAGAGCCCATACGTGATTCTTCTCTGAAGTTAAACTGGCTAACTAGAACTTCAAATACAGATTCAGACAGTTTCAAGTTTCAATAACTTTTGGGACCCCTTCATTGATAGGCAATGAAAGCTGAATTTAAAATTACAAAGTACACAATCTGTTATCTTCACATTTAAAAAAAAAAAAATCCTATCTTTTCTGTAGAATTTTATTGCTAGGAAAACTCCATCACACATTTCATGCATCCTTAGTTACAAAATTTCATCCAGCTGATCATCCAGGAGGTGTTTAGAGGTCCTGGGACTTACCTTGGATCAGCTGGATGTCCTGTGCAGCACCATTGTTGCAGCAGCCATCAGTCACCAGTCTCACAGCATAACAAAGCAGGGCAGGTTATTTTCTTACTGGCAGGAATTACTAAAGGATATTTGGAGTTACCTTACATTATCCCAACAGCAAACACCACTAATAGAACCAGGAGTGTTGCAACAGAACCACACACTTTAGGGACTTCCAGAGAACTGGTGACAGGAAGGAGGTTTAGAATTCAGGTGTTGGGAGGAGCTTTGTATCACCTACATTCCCAAAGGGCCTTTATGGCTAAGATTAAAGTTAATCCTGTACAGAGACATGTAGTTAGTGACCCGTCAAAAAACCCTACCCTAATTCTTGCATCAGGCTGAATTTGGGATATTGCCTATTGCAAAGATGCACATAAAGGCTCAACTATTTTCTGTTTCATGTGGAAGAGGTTGCCTGGCATAAGATCGTAAAAGCTGCTGGGTTGGTTGTTTTTCCCCTGGAGAGAATGGCTTTATCATATGTCCAAGGACCCTCAAGCGCTCTTCTCTGCACAGCCAGGGTGGTTGTCCTCATTTTCTTTCTCTCCGCAGGTCATTGGCTTTCTCTCCACTCCATGTCCAGTTTTTTGCCATGGCTGTTGCTGAGGAACGGCACCCCTGCCTCTTCCTGGGCACCATCCTGCTGGGAAATCTTGTGGCTTTGTGCCCCTCTCCCTCAACACACACTTAGGCAGGTGCCTGTGACAGCGGAGTGTCCAGGAGCCCCAGGAAGGCCTTATTAGCAATGCAAGGTTAGAATACATCGAGTTTAACTTCACATTACAGTTACAGTGCTGTTCATGGAAACTGGAAACGAGTGGAAGGGACAAACATTTATTTATGGCAATCTTGTATCTCGCAGGGTGATAGTTTTTCATGGTTATACTGAGATAACTTTCCTACAACCACATTGATTTCCACGGAATCATTTCTTATTTGTATTCCTGTAATCAGGCCAGGAAGAATCAAATGTTCCATTTAAACCACTTTTTTTTTTTTTTTTTTTTATTGCGAGTNTTTTTTTTTTTTTTTCATTCAGTGGTAAATTTTTCATGCTCTTCTAGATCTGAGTTCTGAACTAACTGTAAATGAGAAAAATAAAATTGTGAGGGAAGAGAAAAGAAAAAGGCCTGCTTTATTTATACCAACTCATTTGCATTGAAATCAGTCATGGCTGAGGCTGGTTTTTGCAACATGCAGGGGAAGCTTTTTCAGGCCAGGTCCCTCAGCAGTTCTGTGCATACCCAGCACTGGGTTCAAAAGAGCTTTTCATTGACATTCGAGAGTCTGTTAAATTTACTGTGTTTTATTAGTGTTTATTTATTAACAATTTGCAAAATCAGTCGTTCCTGCACTCTGATTATGTGTTATTTACCTTATCCAAAAGAAAAGCTGGACACATGTAATCCATGGGAAGGTTTCCTCCTATAGCACCATTTAAAACTGCAGCCTCAGTGAACATTTCAATCTAATGCACTATTTTTCCTTGAAACCTGCCTGCACATACATCACAACTCTGCGTGGCAGTGAGGAGCAGTCTGAAGGTTATTGCTGTAGCTATGGAATATCAATTCCTCCATGGCCACAAATGCAATGTCTATTTGTTTCTTAAAGCACCTAGACCCCCTCTCTTTTACTTAATTATTATTTCAGTTGTGGTTATCTCCAGATAATATTAAAAACAGACAAAGAGCATCCCTTGGGTAGAAAGAGCCAAGTCTGTGTAAACTGTAAATTAGAACTCCCTACAACTGAATGAGCACAGGGGCACACAATTACTTGTGTCTTGGCATTCCTGCAGTAGGTGATGCCCTTGGTTACCTCCTCAGGCCGTGCAGTTGGTCAGGCCATTCTCTGAGCCGATGGAGGGGAAGAGGTGAAACCCAGTGACAGTCCTTGGTGGCTCCTTTCAGACACGTAACAGTAACTCTGTCATATTTACCTGAAACTCTTTCCAGAAAGTGGTTTCTTACCAAGGAGATTTTTTCTTTCAGCAGGAGACAGAAGATACTGTGGGAGCTGCAGAGAGATTTTGTATCTGCCTTGCCAGTAGAAAGGCTTTTCTATTAATAGTTACAGTATGGGGGCTTTTAAAGCTGTGTTGCCAAAAGCAAATGGTTTGAATTTTAACGTGTGGCTTTGAGTTCAACATTATCCCCTTTCTCTGTTCATTAATTTCCTCTCATATTCCTAAGGATCTACCATGTGTTACAGTACTTTTCACAGGAATTAATGTAATCTGATTTTAAGCTTTATGTGGATTCTTTTTCTGGTCAATTCATTAATATTTAAAATTTTCTGCAGTTTAAAATACAGAAGCAAGAAAGTCCTTAGTCAGGCTGACTAAACCTAGTGATACATGGCTCAAATTTAACAAACCTATCAAGAATTACTTGATCTTTCTTGGTCCACCCTTGATTAGAATCATCCTATTCTGATTTTTCTGCACATGCTTTCTGCCACACTGGTCTAACTGTGAAGTTTGCACAAACTTCATACCACACCTAACATACCACACACTGATTCTGTTTACCTGTGTGATAACCATGGTTTTCTACTGTTTTCATCCACAAAGGCTGCATCTGGGCATCCAAAAGGTCCTTTGTGGGCACTATAAGATGTATCCTTAGGAAAAAGCTGATGGGCTGATACTGTGCAGTGTAGTCTGAATTGTACTGATAGAGTTGATATCACTTGAACAAAAGAAAACAGCTGATTTTACAAATCACCAAGGGTTTTAAATCCTGGTGATAATCCCTTCAGACAACACCAGTAAATATTAAAAGAAGGAGAAAAAATAGCAAAGTGCCAGCTTTGTTGCTTGAGTAGTGATTGCATTCCAGTTAATCTATCCTTAAAGTAAGTTAATCAATCATATTAAAATTAAAAAAAAAAAAAGGAAAGAAAAAACTTTAACTTGCTAAGGAATTAAGTGGTTGCAATTCAAACTGTCACAAACCAGAGACACGGACTCCAAGACACTGTGAACCATGGAAACAAGAAGACAGCTTTAATTTTGAGCATAAACCCCAAGTTTTTATTTGAAGTTGCACCAAACACAGTTCTGTATCATTCAGCTTGCAATATGACGCACCATTTTGCAAAGAAGAAAACCTGTAGCCTCTTTTAACTGATCTCCTCAGACTGGTCAGGTTCAGCTAATATACTATTTGCTTTAAATAATCCTACCGTGGGCAGCAGGTTTTGATAGAATAGTTAGTGTATGCAACAGCCATACAGAGATCTGAATTCGGAAAGAGCCAAGTCTTGGAGATATATCACCTGCATCCTGTTTACCAGTTTGTCAAACCAAACAAGACAAAAAAGGCAAAGTTCTATGTTTTATCCCACAAATTCATAACTCCATGACTGAGCTGTCCAGGCGAAAGGTTCACATCAGCCTCAGCTGTGTCACATTAAACGTGGCTATTGGAAGACTCACTTGGTGGTCTTTGTAAATACCACGATTCCTGCATTTGTGACTTTCTCCATTTTTGACACTGATGTTTTGCTGTGTGGAGATTTCTTGTCATACTCATGATTTTTTCTAAATCTGCATGGCTAAAGCTCCTGTTTCCTGCTGCAGTCCTGATCTGCAGATGCTGCTTGCGTCCCATCATTCAGATGTTGTGTGCACAGGGCACTGCTGTTACGGTTTTACAGAGCACGGTCACGATTTATCCCTGGTTGGCAGCTCAGCACCACACAGCCACTCACTCACTTCCTAGCCCTGGGGGAGATAATTGGAAAGGTAAAACACTGATGGGTTGAGATACAAGCAGTTTAACTAAATTTAGAAAAAAATCCTAAAACAAACAAACAAAAAAAACCAACAACACCCAAAACAAACCAACCAATCAAAAAAACCAAGGCAGAGGGAGAAAAAACTCCAAACCCAAGAAAAACAACAAACTGCCAAACTGCCTATCAGAAACTGATGCCCAGCCAGTTTCTGAGCCGGGGGAGCCCCTGCCAACCTCCATGCCCCCGGTTTGATTGCTGAGCATGGCATCGTATGGGAATCATGGGAAATCCCTCTGGTCCCCGGGGTCAGTCGCCCCGCTCGCTGTGTGCCCTCGCAGCCCGCGGGGGCCCGCTGGCAGGGCGGCGTGCGGAGGAGAGAAGCCCTCGGCTCACATTTCCAGCTGCCCATTGTCCACCTCACGGCCTTTCGCCCAGAGCCATGAGCAGGCGGCTGAGGGACGCGGCTCTGGCCAGCGGTGGGGCTGGCTGGGGCTGCTGGATCGGGCTCCGGCCAGCAGGAGGGCAGCTGCTGCTCGCTGCAGGAGCACACAGATGTACACAGCATCACGCCGCTTCCTTCCCAAAGGGCACATGCCCTGGAGGGGCCGCCAGGCCCTGGAGCAGAGCAGCTGCTGGGACACAGGGCAAGAGATTGTCCGTGTTCGTCAGCGCTCCTGCTCCGTGGCCTTGGCAGCGTCCTCCATGGAGGGGTAGCTGCTCTCCTGCTCACAGAGCATGCACGGGCCCCTGGATGCCCCCCTGACAGTAATTACAGAGATGTTCTACATAAAATGATGTAGAAGGTATGATGTAAAATGATGTAACTTGTGACACCTCTTCCCATTTTAAAGCTGCAGCGCTGTTCCCGGGCGCACACCGTCTGTGCTGGGCAGCTGCGCGGAAAAGCGGCAGGAAAACGCGAGCTCTGCTGCCCCTTGGTGGCCATCACTCCAGCAGAGTCCTGGGGGAATTTTTTATCCATTCGAGAGGGGCTCTGTTGGTGCTGTTACGCAGTTTTTGACGACGTTTGGGGAGAAGGTATTGACTAAGCTGTGCTGGCAGAAACTGGGGAAGCACGGCCGGAAGAGGAGGGTCCCTGTGTCACAGAGGACAAGGTCCCTGACCTTCAGATTTGAGAGCAATCAACAAAGCAAGGGCAGCCTTACATCCAGGGGCCATCAACATGGACACTGCAAACAAATCCTTCTTCGGCAAAGCCAGACAGAAAGATTGGAGGCATGAAGCAAAATTATTAAAGACCACCGCATGGCTCTGAGAGACAGATGGGACTCCTGGAGACACCAGCAGATGCATGTCTGGCTCACACAGGGAAGACTGAGCCCGCTGTGCTTGTGAGGCTTCATCCAGAATATCAGAGAAGTTATTCCCAAATAACCCCCTTCACATAGTATACAGAATATCCCACAACATCACAGACCTTGGCAAGTACTGGGATTTTGTACAGCTGTAAGAAATTCTACCCAATTACTCTCTTTTTTCTAAGCAGGAATTTGGGAAGCCCATCTCCTCTCTTCCCGCCCCAGGACTTGACATGCTTCATTGTAGCTACAAGTTCCATAGGCACCCAATTCATTTATCTTCCTTAAGTCCTCCTTTAAGCAAGGATTATGCATTCTCTATAATTAATAAAGTTGCATTGAATTGCAGAAAGTAACATTCAAGGCAGAGCCTTTTTCTTGCTACTGTATGTAAAATTTTAAATAACAAAATAAAACATGATACTTGAAGATTGTTTATTTTAAATGGTATTCTGAAATTCATGACTATATACAAATTTTCCAGCTATGAAGCTTAAGATTGCATGGTGACTGTCTTCACAAAGTAAGGCTGCTTGGTCAGTGATCTCAGAGCTGATTCCATTGAAGTGGGATTACTCAGAGTACAGGATGGCTTCAGGAAGCTTGTAATCAATGAAGGCAGCAACACCAAAGGAGGGAGCCTTCCTACATATAAAAAGCTAATCAAAGGTCCCCTGGGTTGCCATGGGAGAATTTGAGAGCATCACCAGTGGGGAAAGGCCTGAGTGAAACCAAGGGTCACTGTGGACAGGCCTTTACACTGCACTCACAACCTGGAGACAGGTACAAGCTGCGGGGGCTTTTCCATGCCAGTCTTACTCACTGTGCTTTATTCCTCACTCAGCTGGGCAAGTGACAGGGAAAAAAACCACAGAAAAAGAAAAAAAAAAAAAAAGCAGCTTATGCTACTTAGCTTAAGCTACTTATAGCTTATGCTACTAATTTAAGAGTGATCTTTAGAGACAGAATTTTTTTAGGGATAATTAATAGGCATGAATAGGATTTATGTTAATGCTGAAACTTCAGTTTAGATACCAGACACAGAGATGGGATGAAATGTTTCACCCCGCAGCCAACAGATGTTCACTTTTTGGAACTCCCATGGAAGACAGATGAGCTACTGCCTCCTCTCATGTTCCCCCATACTGAAGGCAGAGATATGCTTCATGAATTTGTTTTATACACAGACAATGAAAAATACATTTTAGTAATGTTTCCCATTAAAACCTTACCCATAGCACAGTACTGAAATCAGTGCAACAAAATGACAGGAAGGAGTATTTACAAGCATATTGTATTGTACCAAATCTGCAAGACAAGAAAATTCTAAAGTGCAAAGTTGTCTCTATTCTACACAGACACAGGGATCCATTTTCCTGCTCGTTATACAAACGGCTACCATCATTACAGACACACCACAGATCCATGCTGAACATCCAAGTGACCAAATGCCATCCCTAGGCTGACAGGCAAAACTCCTCTAAACAAATCCAGTGGGAGGCAGACATCAGCATCCAAGGGCCAGGTTTAGTCCCTCAGCTGTAGATGTGTCACATGCTGGATGGAGAGTAACTACTGAAAACCTAGGAACACGAAACATGGAGGAAGTGTATTTAAATACATGGAGAAAGTGTATTTAAATACATGGAGGAAGGTATTTAAAAAGAAATCCTACGAAGAGCTTAATGGTTTGGTTTACAGTAGAGTAAAGACAATCGCTGCTTTTCTTAAAGCACAAAACAGAGGGCCCAGCACTCTGTATTTTATTCCGCTGCAGTTCTGTCCTGTTTCAGGTGGGGCACAAATTTTTAAAGACTATTTACACCAACAAAATTTGCAGGATTAGCCATGAGAGCCTCTAAAACCAGAGAGAGGCCACAAAAACAGGCTCTTGCAGCATTAGAATATTAAAAAGTCACCGTTCAAAATACCTCACTCTTAAAAATTACTAAGGGGAGCTATAAGAGAAGGAACATGGCTGCTGGGTTTCCAGATTCACTGAAACTCCCAGTTCATTCACCCATATTCTTAAGCACATTGGACAGTTAATCTATATCCTATTTACAATAATTCCTGCTACTACCCAACAAAACCAGAAGACAAAGCTGCTCATTGCCTCACAGCTCTCTCTACTCTGCAAACTAAAGTCTCCAGCTTCTTATTTTTTGGCAAAACCATCCAGTGTTTGCCACAGGATTTCAGATACAAGTAAACAAAGTTTGTCTTGAAAAGCAACACATGTTAAGTGAATTAGTTTGTTCCATTAGTCTATTTTTAAACTACTACATCATATTTACTGAAACAGCTATGGCATAAGAGGTTACACAGCTAGGCTTAAGTAATGTCATCATCTGACACAATTCACTTGGTTATGCCACAAACTATTTACAGTGAACTTGATTCAGACAAACTGTTTGGCTTGATAAAGCGTCCAAAGAATTCCAAGTCCATAAAACAATCTTTCCTACCAAAATGTTTGGGAACGATTTAGTCATGATTTGTTAATTTGATTTTAAGATATTCCTCTACTGGAACCCACCCATGGGTAAAAGCTGCATTGGAAATAAGTCCCAGGACCTACACGTGGATTAGCAAACAAGGGTAAGTCTGTGCCACAGTTTGTAGCAGATGGAAGGGAAAATGAGGGGAGGAGGGAAAACGGGATCTAGTCTGCACAGAAAGAAAACTAATTCAGTTGAGATGCGTACATATTGACAAAGAATTCTGAAAAACAATGAATAGCTATAAAAATTGTGATTATGAAACTGAGTTAACTGTATCTTGATCCTTAAAGGGGACAGGCTGAGCAAATGTTGATGACTACAGCTGGAATACATTTTTAGAATTAAAAATCTATATAAGAAAACTAACTCCACACTCCACTCTGGCAAAATCTAAGCTGCTCTTTTAACGATGCAGGAAATCTGAGTCAGCTGATGAAGTTAGGAACAGATTTGAGCAACTCTTTGTGAAACATACCCCAGGTCCCTGTGCAGCACCAGAAGAAATGGAGCCATTTCAGGTATATATTGTTCTTGATACTCTTTATCCTCTAGGCCCCTGCAGAACAGAAACTTCTTCCAAAGAAATTCAGCTCACTTTACACTTATTTTTATGTGCAGAACTGACAGAAAGAAAAATCCATCACAGGAAGCAAGGAGGTCTGCATTTGATCAACCCACAGCAGCCAGCATTAAAAGTCTCTTTGCCTTTTGTATCAACAATTTCTGTAATTTGGTCCAGTAACTCAGGAAGAGTCTTGAGTTCCCTATTAACCTCTTCAGCAGCTTTTGTTCCACAGGCTTTCAAGGAGTTACACACCTGCTCTCTAAGCTAAGTGACTCCAAGCCCCATGAAAGATTTTAGAAGCACTGAATTACAGCATGGTGGAAGGTGAACAAAGAGCACAAAGTGAGGAGTGTTTACAGTTTACATCACAGTAAGTGCATTTGCCATCAAGTTTGCTGGAAGGGTGAACATTGTCAGGCTGCTCAGTTTCTTTCTCAGGCAAAGAGAAATGTAGCAACTGGTACCCAGGGATTGCAAGGCTCTCACTTCAACACATGCACCACATGCATTTGCAGCAAACCAGAAAAGACGTTTCTGCTGTCATGGGTGTTTTGCAGTGCTCAGCCCTAAAGAATGCTGTCACATTTTCCACAGCAGGCAGAAATGGAAGCAGCAAGTTCTACAGAATCCTTTCTTTCTCAGCCTTCTTGACCGGGCTTGGCTTCCGGCACATTTTCTTCAGGAAGAGCTGATATCAGTGCAATACTGCAAAAGCTGAGAAGCAGCACTGTTTACACAGGGCATAAAGGAAACCCAGAGCTTGGCTTCCCAGCTGTGCCATCAGCCCTTCAGCTCGTTTTTCCTCCCTGTTCTCATGACAGTTTCTTGTAGACACTACCCAGATGGAAACACAGTAACTTCCAAATCCATTACCTTAGCATGACAGCTTCAGGAATTCCAGTGCCAGGAGATCTGAACTGTCTGAAGCCTTCAAACTTAAAGCTTTGAAGATTCAAAAACTCTGAATAAATGACACAGGATGCTTTGCTTTTAAGCACTTCCATGTTGCTTGCTGCATCACTTTCAGATACACTTTGATATTAAAGGATTTGGATTAAAGAACAGACAAAGCTAAGGTACCTTACTACAAATTCTGATATAAAAACCCTAATCTATAGAGGAAAGAACAGAGACTAATAGTTTCAGAACATAAATTGTGCTCCTGTTATGCAGAACTTGAGGTTTCCCAAGTTCTGTGCAAGTCCTGTGAAATACCATAGCAGTGTTACAAACCAAACCCAGATTTTCTTCCCTCACTACAATTAGGTGAATTGGAACACGACAGGGTGCTAAGCCGGAATGACAAAACTTGAATAAGTGTAACTGTTCATGCAAACTTCTGTTTGCAGAATTGGACATGATATAGCATATAAGGTAATGGAAAAACCCTCAAGCATTACAATCATGATACTTCCTTTGTTATTTGTGGGTAAAACTCAACCCACAAAAAGAAACTCCCTAGAGGCACAATAGGAACATTTAAGCCCACTCATTCTATATCCCACTAAAAGTAAAAATAAGTCAGATATAAATAACCTCCTAGAAATCCACCACATTCTTAAGCAAGATAGACACATATTAACAAAGGTAAATTAAATTAGTCTTCTAAAAGAAAAGAGGAGAATCAAAGAAAAGGAGATCTGAACTAAAGCCCCAGAGTCCTATGAATAGGAGTTTCAAAGTGAATTCAAAGCACTTATGGCACTTAAGAAATCTGGCATCCACTGTCTTTTTGAGGCTTTATATCTGGTTCCTTCAGAGGTTTTACTTCTTCATCTGGTTTTGGTTTAGCCTGCAAACAAAAAGAAAAAAGAACTGAACTAAATACCACAAGTACAAACCACTGTGTCTGCACAATATTTATGCACAGCTAACTTTACATGTTATAATCTAACAGCCCCCTCTCTTTCCAAGGCTGAAAACTTTGAGTAAGCCTCAAGCAAGAGGGAAATGCCAACTGTTCTCTGTTTCAGCATCCTTACATGAATCCTCTTCTAAAATAGAATCTTTCTCTAGCATTCACTCCTGTAATGTTACAGGACTTAGCAAAAAATGAGCTGATTTTCCCGATGCCGGCAGTGTGGCAGAGGTTAATTGACTTGCCCCGGCACAACAGAAGGATGAGCTTAGGTGGTAGCCCTGTGTCTGCTTCCTACACTGAGCTGGGGAATGTCACAGAAGAGTCAGACTAACTCTGTCTGATACACAGAATAAAGCCAGTGGGAAAGAACAGCACATGGGATTATCTTACAGTGTCCTCCTTTGGCCGCTTGGTGAGATCAAATGCTGCAACTGTTTCAGGAGTCCAGTGTGTGTTCAAGGCAGGAAACTCAAAAGGAACAGGCTCTACTAAGCCATAGTTTGCTTTCAATTCCAGCTGGGGAGCCTCTGCTGGCACCTTCTGGAAATAGCTGGAACAGAATACAGAAATGTATTTAAAATACAACGCACCATCTCTGCAAGAATTGTTTGCAATCCTAAACAAGACAATCTGGGTTTTCACAGTGGCAAGCACTGCTGCTCTCTTCCATTTCATTAATGCATTGCCTAACGTGCATTCTGCCAGCAAGGTTCACAAGAACAAAAGCAACTCCTTCTTAGTATTATTGTTTGTTCCCTAATTGTGTGGCAGTTTTTCTCCAACTTAATAACCATTATTTCCAGTGCTTCAATGAGAAGAGCATCTTTTGTCCAAAAAACCCCTTCAAAATACAAATGAGGATTTGTAGTACTTCCCAAAGATTAAGAGGACAGTTCTTCCCTTAAACAGTCCTGATGTGCCACAGTGGATGATGGCAACCCAGCAGCCCCCCAAAGACTGGCTACAGTGCAAAGCCTGACTCGGGTGTCCCCTGGCAGGCCAGCAGGAGCTCACACACCAACACACTCTGCCTCACCTCCTGTGCTGCACAGAGCCCTCCCAAAACAGTCACTGCTTCCTCTTTCCAATTTTTGTTCTAGAGGGACATGGATGTGTAGAAACCTCCAGTATGCTGTTGCTGTAAGCTCTGACAATGGGTATTTGAACCAGAGCAGAGCATTTCTCCTCCTATTTACAGTTCACTTTGATGTACTTGACCATCCTTTCCATTTAGTCAGTTCCCCTATTATGCAGGCCTTTAAATATCACAAAAATTGAAATAAAGAGCCTATTATGGAATACTAAATCATAATAGGAGGGAAGGGGAGAAATAAATGAGCAAAAGAACTCTAAAGACAAACTAATCTTGATATTTTCAACTGAAATAAAAATTCGGTTTTTCCAAACTCTTTTTGGAAGGACATTAATGAACAGAAAGCCCTATTCACAATATTAACTCTACTTGGACTAGTAAAGCTCCTAGCACCCTAAGCATGATCTTCACTGAAGGCAGCACCGTGTTCTTACTTCCCTGCTTGCAAGGCAGCACCACCTACTGGTCTTCTCCACTTCCCCCTCTGTCCTCTTTTTCCTACTAGATCCCAGGAGACAGCAAGAGAGCATTAGAGCAACACAGCAACTTCTGCAGATTTTCTCCTGTGCAGAAGGAAAAGTAACCAGGTGGCTGAGGAATCAGGGAAGAAAACTGCTCAACCTCTCCAGATGTCAGTCCAACCCACCCTGCTGAACTGGCACAGGACACAGAATGGGACAGCACAGACCCAAAAAAAAGCTGCCAAGAGAAAATTACAGAATGGCAAATTTATCTGTAAGTTACATGCCATGGTCTACAGGAATGTAACAACTGGAGAATAAAATTTACCATCCCATTCTCAAATAAAGGCAAATGAGGTAATAACACTTCATACAAAGTGCTGTACCAACCATGAACTACTTACATAAATCCATTCTCTCTCTGGCATTTTTCTAGTGTGTTCTTAATCAAACTTCCTAATTTCCTAAAGAAAAGATGCCCAGAAGGTTTGGCAGTAGTCCCAGGCCCTTTGGTTTCTCCATATTCTTTGCACAACGCTTCAGCCTTGGCAAAAACTTTGCAAGAAAGAAAGGAAATAAAAATTATTGACATGACCCTCCTAAATCATGGTTCTGCTCTACAGTGCTTCAGTCTTAGAAGACACCAGAATCCAGTCAGGCCTCTTTCTTCTTAGAAACAAAACCAAACTAGTTCAAAAACAGCACTTCCAGCCAAGATTTACTGCATCCAACAAATGACTAGGAACAGGAAAGGAAAAAGATAGCTTTTTGGGTGGGAAGATGCAGGAAAATATTCTTACGTGTGGGGCAAAATGCAACAATAAGCCCAAGAACTGTGCCACATGGTAGGGAAAAACAGAGGGAATGAAGGTGTCGACACACAGCTGATATCCCACACCAAACAGCAATAACCAATATGCAGAGGGAGAAGAAGCACTCTTCTCTGAACAGCAGAACACTATTTGTTGAACTCCAAGAAATCCAGATCAGTGTGTTCTTAATAAATCTTTGATTGATTTTTAAAACTAATATTAAAGTTTCCACTTTGAAGATTTGAGCAATTTTTGTAATGCTATATATAACAAAAAAAACTGTATAAATAAATAAAATATACATTTATTTATATAAATAAATAAATTTGGTTTTTTATACATTGCAGTAAAGTTATGCAGTACAGGTCTTGTATTTCTACCCTCTATTGGGGTAGAAATAGCTTTGAAGAGAGAAGACTGGGCAGAAGACCTTGAACTACTGCAAACTTGCCTGAATATACCTTTCAAATGAATAGAAAAGAAATAAGTTACTGAAACCTGTTTAAAAATAAACAAGCATGATCTAGATTTACTATTTAACCTCCAAAGCAGAAATGGCTGCACTACTCTAACATACTGACCAGCAAACAGGATGATCAGATAATTAGTTTTTACACTGTATACTGCAGGCAGCTCAAAGCCAGTCTTTAAGCCAGGCTGAGAACTGAAGATGAAATTTTCTGCAACACTGTTAAGAAAGACAGTCTTTGGTAAGACTAAAAGAAAGAAAAAATACACTGTCTCTATTCAAAGGTGTGCTGGATGTCCATCAGGTGACAGATAAAATCTTTATGGGAGAGCAAATTAACACAATACAGCAAAACAGAACAGGCATGACATCATCAGATCCTGTACTCCAGTCTCAACCACACTTACATTTTTCTGATTCCTGCAGAGATCTGATTGCTTCCCCACATTTATCACTCGCCAACAAAGTCTGGCCATGGTAACAGTATGCCTGATGGGAGAGGACAAAATGATTACCAGCATCACTGGGCACTTCCTGTACCAATTCCCTTCTGCTCCCTACAGCAGCTGCAGCTCCCTGAAGCTGCCATTCCCTGCAGGTAGTTGACAGCTGGGGAATGCAAGTCAAAGCAGCATTCACTGAACCATTAACGCAGTTCAAGATGAACACTGTGAACCAGAACCATGAACACTTGGTATGAACAGAGCTGTCTCAGGTCTAGCCAAGAGTGACTGAGCTGCTTGACCTGAAGCACTGGCACACAGGCCAGTCCAAGCTCTCACTGTAGCAGTGTGCAGCATCAAACCCCAGCACAGAAAGAATGAACCCCAGGCAGATTTACAAAGTTAAGACTGAAAACTAAAACTACCTGAACACTCAAAAACTCCATCTGCGACAAACATCACTGAATCTGGAAGATATGAGGTGTTCTGCTGTCTGAGATATTTTGTCATAGTCCAAATAACTTTTCCACCCCAAAAAGTCCCATTCCTTCACACCTGTGCTTGAAGGTGGTACTGTATTCCAGTGAGAACTGAATTGCTTATTATCTATTATCAGGAGTTGAATTTAGTTGAGTAGGTGAAGGAACAGTTCCATCAACTAATGCCTACCTTGTCCCCCCTACCTTTAGTGTCTGTTCTCACAGTACAAATCTTTCCAAATCTACCCAGATCACTCAAATTAAAAAAAGGAGAAGTACCACAACTCTGACCCTCCCTCACCTCTCAAACGTGCTAATAAGGCAAGCAGCTTTTAGCTACAGGTTCAGCCTAAGCAAAAGACAGTTATGTAAACTGCTTAGCTTGGGCCTTTCGTACAGTATAAAAAAGACAGACTGCAGGCTGTGGCAGGCTACAAGACAGCAAATTGAGCAGCTGAGAATCTCAAAGGCATCGCAGCACTTGCTAGGAGATCCATCAGGCAAATAGGGACAGCTCCTGGAATGGCACCTTTTGGTACTAGATGCAGTTTCACTCAGGGCCTTCATAAAGATGCTCAGCTCTGAACTGTGCCTAGGACCAGACTGTGATGTAGATAACAGAGATAACCATTATGCTCAACCTGAATGGCTTCGATTAAAGATCTGTGATCACAACAAAACCACTGCTGCAATTTCATTTGGCTCCACAAAAACAAAAGTTTCAAATGTCACTGACACTGCACAATTCCCCTTCACAGTATGGAAAGAAAGCCAAGGCAATACTTAGCCCCCATTCCCTACGCAGCCCTTGGCAGACAGACAACAAGCAGGGACTGCTGCCACCCAAAGTACTTACGTAGGCCATATAGAAACAGCTCTTCAAGTTTAAGTACTTCCTCCATTTACCTGCATAGGTTGGATCCAAACTGGATAATGTTTGATCTGTGAACACATATGTAAAGTTATTCTTGAGACATTTTCAAAAAGAAAAACCCCAAACACATTAAAAGGCCAGAAATCTTAAGCTTAGCACTAGATCCGAACTCTAAAGTATCCAGAAACAAGGAACAAAAATTACTCCTGCAAAAACACAGAAAAACTATGAGAAAAACCCCAAAAAATGCAGCTATCATGCAGTTGTCCCTAGAATCCCTGAAACTGCTGTCCACTAAGTTTGGATGGCTAATTCTCTAAGTATTTTTAGGTAGCATTTCAAAGCTTGTTCCTAGTTTAAGTTCCAGTAGTGACCTATAACGTGTTGTATGTTACAATGCTCTCCTGACTCCCATACTCCTGCACTTCTCCCACTTGCCTCAATAAGCCCAGAGACCATCTTAACTCATCTGGCAGGTGGTACATTATGAACCCACCCCACTCTCCATGCTCTGCATCACGATCTGCTGCCCAAAGGCAGCTGGAACACACTCCGTTGACAGCAGGCCATTTGTCTGCTGCTAGCCTGTCTTCCTTCACTAACGTGAAGTGCCATTAAAGTCTCCTACCATCAGCTACAGAAAAAGATTCCCACAAAACCAAAAAAGCTTTCTCAAAATACATGCTGATAACTGAAGCCTTAAATGTGCTAAACAGAAGCTAAATGCACACTCCGTATCCACCGAGAACAGCGTTAATATTGCAATTTATGGGTGGGTGAAGTACGTCTGGCAAGAGTGCATGAACCAAAGTTACCAAGGATACAAAACAAGACAC
>WAAG01085819.1:248-18122 GCA_013390105.1 Tichodroma muraria | reverse complement strand
AGATATGTCTCATCTGTGCAGTCACACTCTATGGTCACTTGTCGCAAGCCAGGAAAGGAATCAATTTACCAGTCAGTGGCCAGCAGTCAGAGCAGATACATTTCTGATGATCACTGAGATAACACAAGGGTACAGAAAATTCAGTTAATACATGGCTATCTTCAATACAAAGAAATTTTGATTGGTTCTAGCCAGGTAGTCTTGGACCTTATCTTATGCCTTCAGGTCAGCTTTGGGTCAACGGTATTGATAATGAATTGGAGCTTTCTAAAGTACATTACATCTGGCACAAATAAGCACAGCTCATCAGTGGAGTTAAGCCCTGAAAAGAACATTTTTTTGGGATTATGCTGGTAGGGTCAAAGGGAAAAGTACAGGGAAGGCATGTGGGACAGAAAAGAGGAGTCACACTTCATATATCTTGCTGGAGTTGCAAGGTGAATTCTAAAGGNAAAAAGCAAGATTTTATTTTGTTTCAGTTCAGCCATAACAGATTGGAGCATAATCAGGAGTGTTAGACGGGATTGGTCATTGCAGGTACTTAGATCTACAAATTAGCTCCACAACTCTTTTAGTAGCTGTTCCTTAAACCTGAGGTGTATCTACGATTTCAAGAGTAGGATTCATTTTGCCTTAACGGAGCCATTAAAACTGAGGCATCTAATCTGAGGGGGTTGTTCATCCCCCTTCTATTGTCACTGGAGCAAACCAGGTATGTTTGCAAGGTATCATTTACGCAATTGCTGTAATGACGTGCTCTCTCACAGAATACATTTCCTCAGGCCATTACAGAGTGATCCTAGACAACTTATATTAAACATGTTGCATGTTAGTCATTTCAAAGTTGGTGACATAAAACCTCCTTGGTTCTCCCACTCTAGGCAGACTAGCAAAACAGCTCAAGACCTGTCCCTGGTCTAAATCTTGCCATAGCTCACATGGATTCTCCCATCAGTTATCAGTGTCTTCTAGAGCAAACCTAGCAGCTGATCGTCTGCTAGAAATAATAAAACCAGGAAACAGGAATATAGCTAATGACTTTTTTCATCAGAACACCAGTCCAGGAGAGAAGTTCAGCTTCTCTCTAGGTCAACTGGATTTGAGCCTTCATCTCCTGTTTCCTGGAATGTGTCTTTACCCCTAACCTGAGTAAGAAGGAGGGGACACCCTCATTCTCCCATCCCAAAACTCCTCTGCTTTGTATGAGCAACTCAAACATTCACTGAGAAGCACAGAAAGCAAGTGCCAAGTAAAAGTGGTTGATCTATGTGACTCTTCTATTTATTATAATGTTTTACTATTACACGTTCCTGTGAGCAATTTAAACCTTGGGATTTAGAGTCAGATTGTTCTTTTTCATTTTGTTGTTTAAATGGGTCACATAAAATGGAAGAACTCCAGCATGAGGGAACAAAAACAACACTTCACAATGCTCTAAAGCCCTTCTTAACGGATATAGTGCCTTAGGTAGTTAGAATTACAGGGTTTAAATTAATTAGACAGAGAAGGGAGTTGAACTCAGAATGCTAGTCTCTAGATGACTGCTGCAGCTTCTGGAAGTTCTGGAAAATTGCAGTGAGGAATAATAGCATTTCCTTGTCCAGATGATTTTTAAAAGAACCCATTATAGAAACAGGTCTTTACCTAGTTTTTGGAGAGAAATCAGCACAGCAATGGGAGGAATTTGTGCCTAGACCTGGGGATCAAGGAGAAAGTGTGTGGAACTTATGTTTTTATTGTCATTTCTTTAAAAACTCCAGCTCAGTAAACCACATTGTTTTAGGCAGCACTTCTTACAGGATTATCCATTACAATGCTTTGTCTACATAGTAATAAAATCTAGCACACAGTAGTAGTACATAATACGTAGTAATAAATATGTATAAATAATTTATACGTAGCATAAATTAAAGACTAGGGCTACAGTGGTCTAAAGTGCAGTGCTCTTATTGATCTAATCTTAGGATTGCAGAATTCCAGGAAAACCTAGATAGTAATTTTGCATCAATTTACTTTGAATTTGATTTTATGGTCAAAGTTTTACCCTGGAACCCACTACCAATTTCTGTCTAAATCCATTCGATTTGAACTTTGGGTATTTTGACTGCATTTCATGTTGCTACACTTCTGTCCATTGCAGTTCAGCTCTGCAATAATGATTATAATTTCTGTTGCCCTTATGAAGTTTTGTGAGTAAAATGTTCTATAAAAAATGATGGGATTTTCCATATGTACTAGTAAAGTATTAGCACTGCAACATAGGCTTTGTGTAAATCCAAGTGTTTTGGGTTTAATGCATCCTTTTATATACTGACCTATGTTATAATAATTTATTTAAAGTATTTTTAAAACAAACATGGTCACATAGCCTGTGGATCAATGAGCTTTTCTTGCATGAGGAGATTGATTTTTTGGAAGCCTAAGGCTCAAATATGACTACCTGCTTAGTTTAATTTGTTGTGAAGTGTTGGCACTCTTATCCCACTCATTGCACTTGTGTAAGGCAGCCCCTTTGGGTTGCATTATAGCATATGACAAAAGGCTGAGAGAGGTTTAACATAAGCTAGAATCAAGTTAATACAAAATGACCCACAGAATTTCCGCAGGGATAGAACCTCGTCTTTCAACAGCTGGTAGAATAATTCCTTATGAAATGATAACATTTGGGATACTGCACCTTCCAATAGAGCATAATATATTAAATGTCAATCAACATGAGTTCATGCTTGTCAAACCAACCAGATGTCTCTCTCTGATGGGATTACAAGCTGGGTTAATAAAGGTAAATAACATTGATATAATATACATAGATTTATGTCAGGCATTCATCTGAGTACCCAGCAAGCATTTCTTTAAGGAACTCTAATGACTAAAAATCAACACAGAACGCATTGAGTTTATTAGAACTGACTAACTGTTAGGTTTCCATGCATAAACAGGGAATCTTAACTGAAGAAATATGATTTTTTGATTCTTAGACTAGTGAGGAGAAGTTAGGCTGCTATTTCTTTATATCTTGTGTGGTTGTGACAACATTAATATACTCGGTTCTGGGGTTCACCATCTTGTGTAGTTGCCTGCAAACTTGGGAGGGGAGGTGAGCAGTCTGGAGGAGGAGTATAGGAATGGTTAGAGGATAAGAAAACAAAGATTGCAAATTCAATGAGTTCAATCTGTTTAGTTTATCAAAGGAAAGGTTAACAGATGACATAATCACAGTTTATAAATATCTCCATGGAGAAAATACATTTGATAATTAGGGATTCTTCAGTTCAACAGACAAAGACATAACAAAATGTGGTAGATGGATGCTGAAGCTGGAAAAATTCCAATTTAAAGGCATTAGTTTTATGAAGAGGATGATTAACCTCTGGAACAATTTAACAAGGATTACAGCAAAAATCTATCTCTGGAAATCTGTAACTCAGAACAGGATGTCTTTTCGAAAGACTGTATTAGATTAGCACAGTGGTTCCTCACAGTTTTATAATCTAAGAAATACTTAGTGACTTAGTTATTCAGTCAGCTTATGTTTAAATGGATATTTCCCATTTATATCTTCACTATTTTGTACTGACTCAAAAGTGGTAGCGTGGACCAAAACTCCTCTTTCAGATGAGAATGTGTTTATATGCTGGTGCACTTTGTGGGCTGCCATAAAACTTAAACTACTTTTTTAAAGTATTTCAGAATGAAATACAGCCTCTGGCAGCAGCAGGATGTACACAGCTGTAGCATGTGTGCCTGTCATGTCATAGCCCTAGCAAACATTCAGATCCTGGCATGCATTTTCTTAACATAAATAGTTTAGAATACATGCTCACACTCTGAGAGAGAAAAAAATTGCTCAGTCTACTACAGCAGCCCTGTCCAATGGGTATTTAATGCTCTCCTTAGAGAAGCTGTCTCAGTAATGCAACTCTACTGACTTGGTCTATCATTTTAACAGCTCTCAGAAGCAGCTCAATGGCCTGGTCACAATTTGGATTACAGCTGCCCAAAGATAATACCAGAGTGTGTGTCATGTGATGAGAATGCACAATCTCTGTCTCTGAGAAGAATGGGACTTAAGGGTGTATTTTAATCACAGAGTCACAGAATCTGGAATATGTTTAGTGGCCAAGGCAATGGGGTTGGAGAGCACCTTGTTGGTGCTTCTCTGCTCTTGTGGCAGGGCTGTTGGCAGCTCTGACACACAGAAGGGAAGGAAGGGAGCCTCATCCGGCCAACTGGCAGTGCTCATCCCCACAACCTCACACCTGAAAGCTCCCACCTGTTCTTTGTTAGCTATATTTCTACCACTCTTAATGCTATCAAGTGGTTAAAGAGAAAACACGTGTATTGTATTTTTTTGAGATTATTCCTGGTCTTTTGGCTATATTCTAATTTACATCGTGTCATTTTCCCTCTACATTCTTCCTTGAGTTTCAGTTGGTTTCAATATTTCTTCATATTTGTTTCCAAATAATACACAACTACAACATGTAGAAAAAGCTCATCGATATTTAAAAGAAAAAGGATTAGCCATTATATGAATTATTAGGATAACTGTGGTTTCTCCAGGACATAAATCAATCCACATTCTTCAGGATATAAATCATGCACTAAATGGCTGAGACTTAAAGGAGAAACTTCCCTCCTGAACATGTTGTTGCATAATTGCCTATTATGGAAGTTTTATGTCTTCCTCTGAAGCATCTGGTACTGGTACCATTAGTTTGATCTGGAATGATAATTCCTGTGTGCCTTTGTGGAGCATTCCTATGACACTTTAGCAGCTGCTTGATTCCATCTCGTACAGGGCAGCCAGATGTCCACAGCTTTAAGGTTATTCCACTTTTCAGCATCCTATTCTGCTTCCTTTGCTTGCCATAAGGAAGGTCAGCTAACCTTGTATTTGGACACACTATCTAATGCCTTTCATATTTGGAAATAAAGCTACCCACAATGTGATTGCAGAGCAGAGGAAACTCAGCACAGCCAGGGAATTTTTAGAAAACTGGCACTCAGGAAAACAAAGAGAAAAAGTATTGCTCTCCAACTAATTCCATATTCTGTTTTATGTCTTTCTTACTACAAGCAGAGGTATGTGTTGTAAATCACAATCATGGCAACAGTGATCACTATAATTAATTTTGTATAATGTTTTCCATCCCAGACCTTTGTTTTCAGTAGTTCATAAATTTCTAAATCTTTTACTTATTGATTTTGATCAAGGGAAGGAAATGAAAAAAAAAAAAGCCAAAGAAAACAACCTATATTTTTTTCTCTATTACTAAACAATTTTGGTCACCGTTTTCAAATGCTGCTCAAATAGTTGTGGATAAACAGCTACCACTGAGATTCCTGTAGCCATTTTGAAGTAGATTTTTATTTTTTGAAACTTGGGGCTCATGCTAGAAATTCTGAGCAGAGGACAAGTCTGATAAGTGAAGAAAAATTGCACATATTATTCACAATGTCTATTTTGGTTGACCTAGGATGAGTGAGATGACCTGGGGAGTCGTCCTGAGAAATTGTCCAAAGGTTTAACCAAGGTGTTTAAACTTTAGTTCCAATGAATGGGCTATCATCTTACACATTATTTAACTATTTCTAGACACAAACAAGGTGGATAGACTGAAGGTGGGGTCCAAAACAGCAGAAGATGTCTACTTCTGAAAAATTTTCCAAAATTCTTTACAGTTAGCGGTGATATAATCAATATGGTCATTGAAATTCTTTCTAATGTAGGTATGCAAAAGATATTTTATGAATTGTTTCCTAAAAATACCCATCTTTGTTGGCTGAAGGGAGATTGGAATTAAGAACTTTGGTGACTACATTAGGATGCACAATGTTTAGAGATATGTTCCAACCATGCTCATTTTAATCCACATTTCTTTTATCTTCTTCCTCATAAGATTTCTTGGTTAACATTTCTACAGTTTGGTTAGTGACCTACTCTTTTTTTTTTCTTTTTTTTCTGCAGTTTCCTATGACAGTGATTAATCCAAGTAGGATACATTTACCTGTTCTTCTTTTCCCTATGCTTTTTCTTATTCATCGTCTGGGACACTATGCACAGTGGCCATGAAAATTTATATGTGAGTGCTGTATTTAAAGTGGATATTTGAAAGAGGGAAAAGCTTTAAATAAGCTAAGATTGTTCATTCACCTCAGCATTGGGGCAGTGGAAGAATAAGCTGCCACATTCCTGCCTTCCCATTTAAAAATAGTCCACCATAAAAAATTGCAGGTCATGTTCCTGACCAGGCCACTGTGTCACCTCAGCCCAGGTCATGGACAGCTATTCCAACTGTGCTGCGGGGGTTCAGCAGGTAGCAGCTGGTTAAACCAGCACTGCCTCAGAGAAAAATGTCCAAAATTACCTGAAAAAGAAAGGCAGTAAAATAAGAAAATATGCTGATGGCACAAAATTATTCAGACCTGTAGGACAAGGGCAGACTAAGTATTTCAAAGACTGAGTGACTGGGCAATAAAATGATAGATGAAATGCAATGTAGATATATGTAAAGTGATGCACATAAGGAACAGCAGTCCCAGCTCTACTTATAAAATGGTCTCTGGGGTGTATTAGGATTTAAAAGGTCCCCAAAAGGGCAACAAGGATGTTTCCTTTTTTTCAGAAATGTTTTCTGCATGAACAGCAGCTTCATAGGCTGGAGATCCTCAGCCTTGAAAAGAAACTTAGGGATAGTTTGGTGGAGCTCAATACAGTTATGGGTGACATGAAGATTGTCAGCACATTTTCTTTGCTAAAAATGAGAACTGAGGCCATTGTGTTCAGACATAAGGGGCAGGTTCAGAACTAACTAAAGAGGATGGTTCTCCATATGACAAGTGATGGACCTGTGGGAGAGCTTGCTGGAGGACGTTGTGCGTAAGATTTGCATGATATCAGTAGGCAGCTGGAGAAATACTTGCAAGAATTGCCCTCTGGAGATGACTAAATAGGAAAATCTCATCAAGATAAGGAATCCTTGAGCTGAAAATAGTAGCAGTCTGAATATGCAAAGGACTACATATGCTTGCTCTTCCCTTGGATTTTTACCTGTGGATACTGATGGACACAGGATACTCAGCACGATGGAGTGTTGGCCTAAGTCAGAACAGCTGCTATTGCATTCATCTAACTATGGCCTTGTGAGCAGGAATTTCCCCTTTTGCTGTGTTTTGCAGTAGTCACTCTGCTGCCTGTCATACAAATAGGGAGTCAAGAGATAGTCCTTATCCCAAAAATCTTATCTTAATGGCAAGATATAACCTGTAGGAGTACATGGGAAGAAGCCTAACCAAGAAACCAGTTCAGCAGGTTTGTCCACTTTGTCTTTACCATGCATGGATGTGTGAACGGGAGCCAGAAGATGGATAGGTGTTAGTAGTTGTGTTTTGTTGAAGAGTTCTTAATGAATTTATAATTTCTAAATTTTTTACTTTATTCTTAAACACCCCTATGAAGAATTTCATGCTTCAAAAAGTTTGTTGTTAAGTTTGGGATGAAATGAAAAAGCATTCTAATGGAAGGCAAATATGTGTGCTTTTAGGAGATACATCACCTCCAACTACTTCAGTAAGACTCTCTCTGTATTATTCTTAGAAACACCATATTCTGGCGGAAATAAACTGAAAATTATTAAAAGCCAATGATGCTAGACTAAAAGATTTCTAGGTAGATCAATGTATGATATAGTCTATGCCATATATAATGTCATATGATTAACAAGGAACTCAAAAATGTATGCCTGTGCTAATACTTCTGTATGACTAAAGGAATGTCTGTGAGTTGATCTGTTTGCATATATTTAGGTATTATTTTTATACTGACAAAGAATGCATATGTGTGAGCACTCATGTCTTCCTACATATGGCTGAGCTACACCATTTTTTATTTTCTTTTCTTTCTCTACAATTTAATTTACCTTCTGCTTCCTTCGTATATGCTTTTTTCTTTTTAAGCCAAAAAAAAAAAAAAAGGCAAAAAATCTTTTCTTCTTTTCAAGTCATATAGGATTTTCTTTCCAGGACACTATGGGAAAAATAATCAGCCATATAATTTCATGCAACTTAAAACCCCCAATATCAAAATAAACGTGAAAGAAACTGAATGGGGAAGGAAAACAGTACTGCAACTTTTGTCCTCTGATCAGCATTTTTGCTGTTCAAGACTTCCTGAGTGGTAAAATAGCTCAGCCACCCATGCAGTTAAGTCAGAGGGCAGAAAATTTTTATATTACTCAGATTTCCTCAAGGGGATGACCACGCTGTGACCTCTTTGCATTCTGCAAAGCTCTGTGACTCAGACATGTTATGATGCTTCTATTTTAGAGTTTCTCCAGTGAACATTTAGGCTTTCCTCTGTGACACTTTTCAACTTGAGGTGGGTAAAAGCGTCTTGCCAGATCTGGTAACCTAAGGTCATTCCTGGACTCCCAGCATTAACATTTCATTAGCTGCAATAGTCTGTGTTGCTGTCCAAACTGTGCTTTACTTATGCGACTTGACTCACTTGAGCAGCCCCACTCATTTCAGGCTCTGATGTAAATGACTCTACTTACAGAGTCATCCCATCTGGTTTTTTTCTAGCACAAGCCTGGTAAGCCTTTTTTAATTAATCTAAAAAAAAAATAAAATTCCTTTAAGGCTTGTAAAACAGCAAATGTTCCTGTCAGGNCAGATATAGCCTTCAGATATATTAAACAAAACCCAAAACAACAAAACAAGCAATGAGGTAGGTGAGCTAACTTACCTTAAATGTATTCCCATTTCCAGGACTGAAAATTAAAGCATCCTAGGATTAAAATAATAAATAAACAAATGTAAATGTGAATTTTAAGCTGAGATTTTCTTGTGACAAGTGCTGTAAGTTAAAATGAACAATTTTTCAGTATTGTCCTGATGTACTTCATTCTGTTGCCTTCTATTTTCATGGGTTTGTTACTTAACAAACATAGTTATACACATTAAAGAGAGCATTTTGAAATATACAGCAGATTTTTCTTATAATCATGTGTATCCAAAATGTGAGTAGCAGAAGAAACCATTCCCATAGTTTAAGAAGCAGGACAATTAATACAGTTTTTGCAGCTTGATGCCATATATTAAAGTGATGATGGAGCAGTTTATGGGGAAATTGAAGAAGGTACTCTGCACAGTATATGAATAAATTGAGATATATTTGATCAATCAGCTCATTTTGACACCTTTTCCTGCTTTGCATGGCTGCTTTACTGCTGATTGTATTGTAGTTTGGCACAAGGAGCTGGTAAGGAAAACAAGAAACACTTAATACATGTAGAAAAAATAGAAGAGGAGGAGTAAGAAATAACCTGAGTATTTCATATAACTTGCATGCCCCACAAGCTGTGGTCAGGTGGGAGACAGGTATTATCCCACTGTTTTTCTTAAAAGAGCATGGAGCAAGCTGGGAGCCAGGGTGAGACCACACATTTAATTCACAGATCTTGTACAGGCTGTAAATGCATTTTCTTTTGACTTCCCTGCCAGCCTCTATTCCAGGCTTTGTGGACCAGGTGGTGCACAAAGGTAGAGAGGCAACTCTGCAAATGTTGTTAAAGCAAAGCAAGAAATTTCACCATCCCATACTCTGAATCTGTATGATCCTTCCATATTACTATGGGTTATTTGTTGTAATATGTAAGAGCTAGGTACAATCTCTAGCATTTCTTAGACGTGTTGCGGATTTTAAATAAAAAATAAAGGAAATCTAGATCATGCCATTGAGCATCTCACCAAAACACAGGAGACATTTAAGAGTAGTTATTCAAGAGCATTGGTAAAATGCTTCCTTTGTCACATAAAACGCCAATTCATTTGCCCATATAAAGATACCTGGTTCGATTTTATGCAACTCAGAATATGCTGGACAGCAATGCAGTTATGGCACAGGACCTAGGACAGACCTCAGCTTTCTGGAGAGGCCTTTGGGGGCCACATGAGATACCTGGCATTTCTAACATCATCTTTTTGATTCCCCTTCATGTGTCTTCCAAAGACTCATCACCTGGTCTCCTACCACTGTCAGTCATCTCTGTTGTTCCAGGTGACTTAGTAGAGATGAATTTTCCCTCTTTCCATTAAGGGAACCTAGATGATTAAGTAGACTAGTTCCTGGCATGGTAAAAGGTCGGGGATGTCATGTTCTGTGCTAGAACATTATTCAAACAGTGTTGCCAAATCTGTATATGAGTTTGTCTCCAAGCAATACAGCTCAGCCTGCAGCCATCCCATCAGACCACGGTTCTACCACTGCTCCGGCTGCCGGAAGGCTCCTGCAAGGAGCAGACACCAGCTACTCCTGCTCTGCTTGGGGCTCTCACAGGTAACTGCAAACACTGAAAGGGGAGAGGATCTGGTCCTGCCACCACCCTTCTGGAGCTGTCCAATAGTAATTAAGCCAGGTTTTTAAAGTTAAAATTCAAAGCAAGTTGATTATTTTGGTACTTTAACAGGCATGGGGTTTCATGTTAAACAAATGCAGACATGCTTCAGTTTATTGCCAATGGATGTGACTAAAAAATACCTGGAGACTTAAGAAAGTAACAACAGTTTGCAAAAGGCTAAGATTGGCAATCCATACAAAATTAAATTTTTAAGAAGAGAACATGGCTTCCAGTCAGGTTTCATGGTGAAGCAGGGAAAGAAAATCCTACTCAACATTTCTGGAGAGGAGAATCAGAGATCCTGCTGAATTTTTTTATGTCTATGGCTGATTGAATTATCCGTTGCAAATAGTGTTTGTTGCTAATTTGGCCGTTTTGCAGTTCATGAATCATTCTGGAAACAATCCTGATTTCTACAAACACATTTGTTATTTGTAAGTATTCACTGAACAGTTTTATGCGAACAGATTTGAGACTATTTTTTGTTCTCAAATGGTGTAATCTATTCACTATTTGAAGTGTTTGACTGGTCAACCAAATCACATGCTATTGTCTGCATTTCCTGATTAGGTAACTGAGACAAGTATAAATACAAGTATAATGAATAGCAAATGATGAATAGCAAATAGGGTATGACAAACATTGGATCCTCTGAAATTTCATATTAGAAACACATAATTAATGTAATGTTTTGGACTTAAAAATTTCCCTGAATACCTGGCAGCTTCCAGAAGATCCTGAAACTATGAGTAACACCTGTCAGAAATATCAGCAATTATACTCTCCATTTTATTAGCATAACACTCAAAAATCAGTATGTCCATGGGTAAAGAAATGTTGAACATAATGGCAAGAGTGCATTTATCTGCATTTATGAATGTGTAGATGTGATTCTACTACTACTTTCCACCAATAATCTAAATATATTTTTAAAGTAAGACCGTATGAACCCAGCACATGACACTTTCCAGCCAATAAAAGGATGTGACTTCTTGGTATATACCAAAATGTAATAGAGGAAATGAGAAGGGACAGGGAATGTGTTTTGAATTGAGATTGGATGAGGCAGAAGAAAACAGTTCCAGATTTAAGGAGCTTCATGAAACGTTTTCAGCTATCAACCTGTTTTAACATTGTTTTTAAATCCTTGGTTTCTTTTTGACTTCTTAAGTTTTTTCTTTCTTTTTTTTTAATGTTTTGTTTATTTTTAATTAAAATATGAATACTGTCTGAATTACTGATGATTTTTTTCTGTCTTTTGACATGAAGTTGTCACATATTTATGAATACACTCTGGCACAGTGAGATTTAATAAATAACTGATTATTAATGTTACCAGTATTTGTTTTGAAGGAGAAAATTCAAAGAAAAACAAGTGATGGATGGAGAATCTAACAATTCTTCATGGTTTAGATAGAGAATGTCAATGTACTTAGTGCCGTGACCCATTGGCCAGGAGGATGTTTTGGCTGAAAAAGGAAACTGCAATGGATAACTTGAGCAAGCTCGGTCTCCTCTCTTGAGATCCCCAGGAGGTGAGTGAAAGGGTCTGTCTCTGCTAAATATAACTGAATGTTGTGTATGTAATACAGATATAAGCAAAACTGCAGTCTGCTATTTCAATCCCTCATCCAATGTTTGGGTTCTCTTTTGATTTGGTCAGATCCAATCTTGTGTGAGTAAAAATATTTTCTCTAATTATATGAAAGGAAGGCTTGGAGACTAACTAAATATACAAACATTTTTAAAAACTCTTATACACGAGTATGAAGCACAGTACTGCTGTCATGATCTCTTGATTACTTTAAGGCTATCAGTTAAAAGCATTGTGTAAGATCAAAGTCGCATGGCTGTTAACCCTTTTGGCACAACCCCTTAGCCAAATGTCAGCAGCCTTGCTTTCTGTTTCAAGGACAAAGAGAAGGAAAACTTCTCGGATGTGTTCTTCAGTCCAGCTTCATTTTGAAAGACAGTATAGCACAGAGTCTTTCCTGGAGCTCACTAGCAGTAAACTGCTGTCTCCTGATAAGAGATCCCCCAGCCTTTCTTTCTACCAATTCCCATAGCAAAACAATATTTCCTTCATTTTATTTGGCCAAACCCATGACACCTTCTCTCACTTTGATGGCTTTATATTCACATTTTCTGCTGAAATACCTGTCCAAGTCTTGCCATGCCAGCCTTATGTCCCTGCAGTTATAACCAGTCAGCCTCTGAGGCCACAGGTAGCCGCTTTTGATCAAGTCTTGTTTCTAGGAATCTCACTAAATGTAGTTTAATTACTTCTTTCCTTGAGGCTGAAGGACGGGTGTTTAACATGACCATGGCTAAACCAGTTTGAGAATTGTCTGGAGACCGAACAGTCACTTGAGAGCAGTCACTAATTTTTTCCGGGATAACAATATTATTATTTCCTGGCCTTGCCATATGGGTTGCATAGGAGTGGGACACATAGCCAATTAACTGAGACAAAAGTTTAACTAAAAGCAATAACGAGAGTGCATTCAGTGCACTTTGGAGCCATGGTTATCATTACTGAATTATAAATATTAATAACAGTTAAACACATTGTCAATGGTGCTGCCATTAAACATCTGCTGCCTCTGTTACATGGTGCTTTTTAGCTGGAGTGAAATCTCTACTTTGGGGCATGTGGAAATTCATTGATATTTGTGACTTAATGTAACCCAAAGTTCAGGTGTCTCCAAGATGGCATTTTGACTTCAAAATGGCTAGCATCACACATATACTTTTCAGGAGTATCTGTTTTTCTAGGCTATTGTTGAGAATTGTTATTCTCAATGACTGTAGAAGCACTAGACAGGATCCATTGCTGCTTGCATTGCAGGCTCAGGGCTTCAGGCACAAAGGCTGCGCCAACAGGATTTGGGCACCAAACTCTCTCCACAGGAATGCAAAACTTATCTCCTCCTCATTGATGCATTGATGCATGATGTATACCATGAGGAATAGTATCTGTGCCTCAAAGTGGCCAACAAATGAGTTCCTCTAACAAAAACAATAATCTGATTTTTTTTTCTAATAGCATTTTGGAGGATGTGTTTGCCTTCTCTCAAAATCTGATTTTCTTGATATCCACCAAGATGTCCCAAGCAAAAATTGTCAAACACAGATTATTCTGAGACGAATTATTTATTTATAGTCTTTCTTTTGGGAGTGAAGACCACAAACATTTTCTTTAATCTCTGAACACATAAATAAACTAATACTGTGCATAACTCTTAGGAAGTGGAACAGCAAGAAAGACACTTTATTCTGACAGATTTTATTTTTATAAGGGTTTCAGTTGGTGCTTTTAACACAGGTAAATGTACCTTGACAATATGCCAGAAAAAGAAATAAAATAATTTCAACTGCCAAATATTTTTCCCAGAATTACTTTGTTCCAAATCTAAGGCCCAGTGGGGAAGAAGTGATTAACTCCCAAGGTCATTTAAGCATCAAATTGTACTTCTGGCAATAAAAGAGCTAGACCTTTTCTCTTAGAAAGACCATTCTCAAAAGGACAGCTCATTCTGAAAGCTGGTGTAATCAGAATTTTGTTAAAGCAGAAAGAGAGCAAACTGGGAAAGAAAGGAGTAAGGTATCTACAGTACTCCAAATTTCATAGGAGGCAGAGAACAAACCAAGGCTTCGGGCCATAGGCAAGAAATTATGTGAACATATATTGCGTTGAAATGATTTAAAATCCAGAAAGAACAGTCTATTCTGTTGGTCAAGTAAAAAGTTAAGAGGTAGAGGAAGAGGCTATCTTATAGTGAATTCTTAAATTCAGACAATGAAGTTCCGATGAGATAAGACCAAAGCCCTGGAAATGTTAGCTAGAGACAAAATATTTTTAATATGCAGTGGAAGCAGCTACTATAATAACTGCCAATTATCAGGATCCAAAACTTTTAGTAAGAAAATAATAAAATGACCATGCAATATTTTTATATTAAGGACTCAAGGTGAATTTAAACTCAGACACGTTTTGGATTCAGCTTTGAATCTCACTGTAAGTCAATTCTGCTACAAGCACTACATCTTTAGTGAATCACCAAGTACTTTTGGAGGTAAAGATAGCTACATATTTCTAATATCTTGGTTCTTGATTTACATCAAAAGCCTATTAGTTAGTTCCCGTGTATATTTAACAAAAGAGTAGCATTCAATATGCAATATTCGTTCAGAGTGTAATTGAATCAATGGTATTAAATGTACAGATGAATTTAGCCACTATAGGATTATGGATAAAAGCATATTTAGCAGAAGCAATAAAATGACAATTTAACATATTAAAGGGCAAGCAGCAATTTTTCATAAATAAACAGGGACAAGAACAGATCCCAGCAGAAGCAGAAAATGAAAATTATTAAGCAAACTGTCTGGTTAAACGAGACATCACTATGCAACAACACTGCACGTTACCAACTTAGAACTCAGTTGAAGGTGTCACAGTGTAAATGTCAGGTCTAAAAAGAATTTTGTATAATCTGGAAATTCACTGCAGTGAAGTTAAGCAATTTTATCATAAATTGACAGAGAGTTGTGTACGACCCATAGAAGGATACGTGTTCACCATATTCAGTGGGGATAAATGCCCTGAGAATATTATCTTAGACTTTGATTTTTTCATAAAGATGTTCGGTTTCTTCTTGCAGTGATTTCTGTTTAGAACACAGGGGAGTGAGACAACTTACCCTGAATTAATCTTTCCTTTGCAGTGAATTTCTAATTAAAAAAAAAAAAAAAATGAATGGAGGATTCTGTCTCTAATTTCCCAAACTATTATTGATATCCAGGTAAACTGAGCAAATGTTTCACATCCACTATGATTTACAGTTCACATTATATGTTTCTTTGTACAGCATTTTGTAGGTGCCAGCATTTGAAAGCCAAACCCAGCAATGTTTTTGGCTAGAAAATAAGAACATACTTCTGTGCGTATTGGGTTCGATGAGTTTTTGGCAGGATGGGGTGGTGAACTGCTCCTGTGAGTACACACCCAGGAGGCGTGTCACAAACTGCATGCTGACCTTGCTTCCGCTTGAACTAGAAATTCTTGCACCATTAGTATCAAGTGGAAAGTTAAAAAAAAGGAACCACACTCTCACTGTGCTGATAAGAAGCATTACCCTGTGATACTTGCTAAAGGATTTAGTGCCACTAAATTCAGTCTGAAACTAGCTTGAGGATAATCTGATAAAGTTAAATTCACTCAATTTATAAACATTTGCATGTTATTTATTCATATCGTTTACATGTGTTTGCCCTGATAACACCAGCCTATGTGAAACAGCTGTCAGCAGCCACCAGAATCTGCTTGTTCACTGCTTTTTGCTGGAAGCCAAAAACAACTGCCCAGGCCCCATGAATACATGCAGTTCATTTATCCCAATTAGAAACTAATTTCAGGCAAGTACCACTAACCAAGAACAATGTGAGACAGAACAAGAGAAATTATCTACAGCAGTGCAGTAAAAGAAGAAAGAAATAACAAATGAATACTGAGACATTCCATAGAAAGTGATGTTTTTCATTTTGACAGTTACAGATAATGTGCTTTTCTGGTACTGCAGTTTATATTATCTGTGCAGACACATCAGGTTCATATTTTGAATTGAGCTGGAGTGTTGTTTCTGTGTTTGCAAAACTCAGATTGGAGTCTTGCATGGAAATGCTTTCTCCTCTACCTGCACTCATAAACACTACGGGGACAGCCCTGTTCACAACCCGCTGTCATATCGGCCTCCTGCGCTCGGCCAGAAAACCTGGGTCCCAAAACACTTAAGAGTTTCGGAATCACCTATGTTTCTTTCCAGTTTGGACTGAGATTCTAGGAAGGCTCTTCCTCAGTGGATGGCTGGTTCTTATCACTAAGCTAAATGTGAGTGCCTAGACACACCTGATCCAATAGACCAAATGTGATTTCCCTTTTATTGCTTCTTTTTAGTGCTGATTGTAAGTTGTGATGTATATTGAAAAGGCCAAGATCATCCAGCCTCTTATGCAGACATGTAAACCAAGTGAATGACAAAGCACAAATTTGACAGTTACTACCATTTTATGAACATGCAAACTTCCCTGCCAGGTTAGTAGGGATTCTATATATTTTTAGTTGTTTTTTTTTTTTTTTTTTCTGGATTGGTTTGGGTTTTGTTTTGTTTTGGTTTTTTTGTTTGCAATTTTGCAAAAAAGTGTTAGCAGCAGCAGTGTAGAATTGTGGTATATCAGACAAAAACAGAGCAAAAGAAGTAAGAGAAGGCTGAAAAAGGAAGACTTGGCCCTGGTCACAGATGGTTGGAGATTGGTTAGGCAGACTAAACACCCCTAAATCCATGGGCCTTGATGGGTTGCACCCACAGCTGCTGAGGGGTCTGGCAGATGTTGCTCTGCTGCTCTCCATTATCTTTGAAAAATCATTGAGAAATACTAACAATTCTGTGATTCAGTGACTTCATTTCACATAATTTTAAAAATACCTATGAACATCCATTAATTGGTTCTAATTGGAATGTGCCACCTTTTCAAGAACACAGTGTCACCCATGTGTGTTGCAATGAAACCATCTGGCACTTTAAATTTCATTACAATACACTAATGTAGCACATAAGTTATTCAAGGTCTAAATTACTTTTATTAATATTAAAATATGTAGCAAAGGATATAAAAAATATTACCAATCCCCTAACTTGTATACTATTTGACTTATTCTATAAATGAAACTGTATTTTTTTCAGTCATTTCACTATAGGATAAATGAGAGATTCTAATCTGGAAAAGATGCTGAAGTATAATGAATGTAAGTACAGCTCCTACTAATTTTTAAAGTACTATGCTAAGAAATGATGATATGCCATACCATGACACCATAAACTAAGTAAATATAAGCAAAGGATATGAAAATAAAGTAAAATTCCAATTTTTCACTTGGTACAATTGTTTTTGGAATTATGTATGCAGAAAACTTGCTATTTTTCTGATTTGAAAAGAAAAACAACCAGGATCTCAAAAACATTTTAAAGGTGGATTTCCAGATCTTGATCATATCCAGTGGTAAGTGTACAAATCCTATTAGAAAGAGAAGTTATCTTGGTCAAAACCAAACAAAATGTAAACAAATTTCCAGTAGCTTTTAAGTGTAAAAACTTGAGAAAAATTATATTATAGCAGGCAAGGTAGCTACCACTAGACTATCAAAAAAAGGAGATTAAAGTATTCATGAGACCATAAAATGGGTGTCCTGCTTCACAAGCATAGTTTGAATTTCAAATAACATGGACTTAGTAGATGCTACAGATCACTACACTTGCCTGTCAGTGTTACATGTGATGCTTAGCAATTAGTTCTAGGACTTATATTTGCAGGAAGAGATAATTATGTACAATAAAACTTAGGAATCCTAATTTGACATTGATGGTATGAATGAAAGGAATGAGTGAAAATTAAGTTTTGTCCATGTGTCTTC
>WAAG01085818.1:0-13420 GCA_013390105.1 Tichodroma muraria | reverse complement strand
CAACTTTCCTGCCCCTAGTAATTGTGTGCACTTCTGGCTCTGTACACACATGCATTTCGAAACACCAAATACTCATCTTTCTCCTACCACCTGAAGAGTCTGATTCCTGCTCCTACTTCTTCCCAGAGAGACTCTATCTTGCACCATAATCCATTAAAGACAAGAGAGATTTTTAGTTTTTAGCCTTTGTTACTTATACCATCAGCCCTCTCAATTACTGATGGCATTTAAATTCTTTTCAGTTGCTTGATAATTCACCTTTCTCTTTATTTACTATTATTAATTACCATATAATAATAATATTATTTAATACCATAGCCTCAAGAGAACCTGGGAAAATCAAAACTGGCTTTGAAGGTAACATGATGCATTTGAAAGCAGAGCCAAAAGGTAAATCTTGTTTTACAGCCTGTCACATTTATATTGAAATAGTTCTGATTCTGATATTAATGATGTTTGTTAATATCTTACTAACTTACCTTACAGTATGTCATGGGTAAAAAGATCACTTTACTTTTAGGAGTTACTCAAATTGTGATCGTCTTCCTTCCTATTTTGAGGACAAACAGATGAAATCCCATTTGAAATATGCAGTTATATTTACTTCTTGTCTGAGAAATACAACTGCAAACACGAAGTTTGACCTGGAGTAAATCAGTTAGAATAGTAATTTAGGCTGTATTGTCTATTTCCATTGTTCACTAACTGCTTAATTAATAGTAATTTGCTTCTATCCTTCCTTTTGGGTACCAGACACAGGAGTTATTCAGACCACAGTCCAAAAGAAGTTCAGGGAGTTCCTCCACTATTTAATACAGTTATGTCACACTTCACAGAATATATGAAACAAAACTCCTCTATCATAGAGGGAAGGCAAACTGAATTGGAAACAAAAGAGAGGAGCTAAAAGGGCCTGCCCATACAAATATTACTGCACTCATGCCCTAATTACCCACTCATGCCCTAATTTTTCACTTTTTACCAATTGTCCAGAGTATTAGAGACAATGCAGAGGTAACATCCTCACCACTATGTCAATCCCCTGCCTACAAGTACAGTAATGTAGGAGATGCTGCACATACATGGCTGTATGTATTCTGGAAGATTTTTCATACACTGAGAAATTAGCTTAAATTTCAATTATCTTCAACATTTTGGAAAACATATGTTACATCTGATTTTAGCATCTTTTGCTGTTCTGTGGAAGAGTCTCATGCCGTCTTAGCTGTAAATTAGCTTCCCTGACAGAGTCCAGCAGGGGCAAAAGTAGCCAATGCCTTGGTTCTTTATAAGATGAACAACAAACAGGCCTGCAGCTACTTTACAAAACTGTCATAAGTGGCTTTGTGGATGATACTTTGAGTGGTCAAAACTACATGTGGACAAAAGTTTTGGATTTATGCAAACAGCTCTCATTTCCGTAGCTAACAGGGCACTAACTCCTCTGCGTGTAACAATGGCTTGCTGACTGCTGACTCTGCTCAAGTGGCATTTCAGTAGCAATGAGGACATCCAATATAGTTTTAATATTTCACTACTCTAATTCAAAAACTATACCAGTCCCAATGCTTTTACAGCTGCTCAGTACGCTGGATGTTTTGTAGATTAGTGATCTCATAGACAATTTTGTTAGACTGGTGTCCAATTAGTCTCCACTAACAACCCAACTGGTAACTAATGTAACAAAATGTAAAAAAAAAGTAACAAATGATCCTTTTTTCACTGGTCAGTGCCTTTTGTAATGAAGGCATCTTCCACAGCCATCTTTAGTATTTAAAAAAATTCATCATCTAACTAAAGATTGCAACTTTTGAGCAGTCCTGATTTTCCACAAGACTATTAGAAAGCCATACAGACCACACAAGTTCTATTTTCATAACTGTAATATATAGTAATTTATTATGGGCTTCAATAATAATATATCAACCAATTTTTGTTTGATTTTTTTTATTTGGTGCAATTCTGAACTAATATTATATTCCCAGAGTTCTCCAATTTTGAAATATATTTTTGAAATCTATTCAAAAGCCAATGCATTACCAGAGAACATCAACAAGGCTAAGTACAGAAGAGATTGTACACAAGAGAAAGTACTTGGATGGATGTTAGAGTCTCTGCCTTCAAAAGTCACATCAGTCAAACTCTGTAAACATTTTCTGTCCTACTGTACTGCTATGTCATGGATAAGTCTGTAAAAATTTTATTGTTTCATCTTTTGATTAGAACTTCTCATAAATTACTTACTTTGCTAAAAATATTCACCAGGATTTACAGTATACTGCACAAGCAGGTGAATGACTTCCAGACTACTTCACAAAAAAACAACTAAAAATTTCTGAGTTGCAGCAACCAAATAGCTGATGCTGAGACCACCTCTGGACTGCCAAAATTTTAAGCAAACCCTATAATCTCAGTGTGTAAAAGCATTGCAAGAAAAATCTCAGATTATCTCAATGAACTTGAAAATCCCCTCCTCTCTGGTTCTAGAACAGGTTTATTTGAGTTCAGAATCAATGTCTGGGAGAAGAGCCAGATATTTATGCAGCCGTTGCATTTGAAACTGTACAACAATTAGGTTTAATGGTTTTGCGTATTTTGGAACTCATCCACTTCACAATGGTGACATTGTGGAGATCAAGGACAGGAGAGGGTGGTTTTTACCCACCCTACCATAATTGGAGAGAAGAAACATTTTAGGAGCTGCAGCACTGGCTGCATGCCTTACAGATAAACAGATTTTTATTATTATTTATATTTAGAGAAATAATGTATGNATATTTTTGTTATAATTTATATTTATGTTTTAATTATTATTTATATTATTTATTTTTAGGCCAGTACTTTACCCTTATATTTAGAGGTGCAATTACACTGCTTCAGGTTTTTTAAAATTGCACTAAATAAATATACATTGCAAAACACCTGTTAATTTCTAGAATATTTTGAATGAAATAAGGAAATTCTTTCAATAATTACCAAGGAATTACATTAACTTCAAGAAGGTGAGAGGTATGATGACTAGAACCCCATGTAAGTGGTTAATTCAATGTCTGCGTTTACAAGAGGCCTTCCGCCTCTCCATGAAAAAAGAGCAGCTGAAGTGTTCACCTTGTGTATTTTTATTAGAAAGGGTCATAGCATAAATTTCCTGGAGTTCAAGTACGGCCAGTTTTGCCTCTCTGTCCAAGGCCTGTTTATACAATTCAAGGGAGGCTGGAGGAGCCCAAGCCCTGGCTCAGAGACTGTGTCACACGATGCGTCTGGATGTGTCCAGAGCAAAGACCCAATGGCCCTGGAGCACGGCCAGCTGGCTGAACAAATGTCACCTGAAAACAGCCTGGAAGACACACTCTGGGGGGCTGAGTGTTCACTCACACAGTGGGAGAGGCCTGGGGGGCAGTGGCCTTCTCTGTAGCAGAGGCAGAAGGGAGACACCAGCATTTCAGGCCAGAATACTGGGAGCTGGGATTAAGTGACTCAGGTGCTCCACTTCATCAGAGAAAAGCTACTGAAAACAGTGGAGTGGGAAGGAATAACATGAACCAAGGAATGGCAATGAACTACAGACCATAGAACCAGAAAGGTTCTGAGCAGAAAAGCCCAATGTTGCAGATTCTAAAACGACATTAATAAAATACTTCAGTGCAACTAAGGATCCAAAGGAGACTGTGGCTGTAATTACTGTTCTACCCCCATTTGCAGACATGAACAAGAAAAAGTTGGCAAGATACAAGGGTTCCTCTTCACTGAACATTTTCTGATCAATTCCAACAGTGTTACACTATTACCTTCCACATCTTAAATGAGCCTGACTTCTATAATTGCATCGTGCGTACAGCTGTAGACCTTAACTTCATAATTATTACATAAGCCAGTCCATTTTTTCAGTATAGCATGAAGTGTAAAATTTTATGCTTTGGGGATCAAAAGCATTTGGCATAAAATATGTACCCAGTCTAGATATGAAGCCATCTAGAATCAAAGATGTATCAGGGGCTGAGTATATCCTCCTCCATTTCCCAGGAGTTTGACTGCTTGGGCCCCAGGCTGTGCAGCTGTCCAGCCTTGAACCAGATATGGAAGAAGTCTCATTGGTGGCACCTTCTCTCTAGAGATGCTTTCAAGATGAGACTCTTGTGCTTGGTCTCTGCCTAAGCAACACAGCAGCTCTACCACACCTAGTATTTACCAGCGACCCAGACCTTGACTTGCTGTCTTGATTTCCAGGCTTGATCTCAGACTTGATTCATCATTTCAGTCTTGTACAGTGATCTGGACTGTTGGATGAACCTGGCTGCCCTCACCCCTTGTCAGTGAGGTCACTGCCCCTACCTGCCCTGCTGCCACAGCTCTCTCCCCTTCCTTTGCTGGGCAACTCGTGGTTCGACCAGATCTTCCATTACTTCCCTGGGTGTTTGCTCCAGCAGGTCATCACCTCTGCAAAACAAAATCAAAGAAATACATCTTTTTTAACTAGTAACCATTTTTTTTTGCTGGTTTTCCCACAGAACTGAAGAATATCAATGCCCCCTCACTGTGAGGAAGGGATTACATGTTTTGATCAAATTGCTGTTTGATTCCCTGTAGGGATGTAAAGGAAGTTCTTGAAGTTGTTCACTCTCAGACATTTCCTTTTATCTCTCCAATAATTTACAAGCCCTTTTCTACATCATTAGCTTTTCAACATGCTTATAAAACACTATGAGCAGAGCAGCATCTCCTATTTCTTTATGTTATATAGAGCACATCATACAGAGATCCTGTTCTGTGTCACATTGCCTATTTCTGGAAGTCCTCTTTGCTCTGCCATATCAAGATTGCACATTCAGATGATTGTTCAGTGATGTGCCCCATCCTACTCACAGTAAACTGCTTTTGACAATACACTTACCCTTCCTCTTCTTTCTCAGCTCCCATCCTCTTCCTTGCGTTTTTTGTTCTTAGGTCAAATTTGATGAAACCCCAATTGTGGAACAGTGTGGGTTTCTCTGCCCAACGAGAGCAGGGCACCTGTGCTGTCCTTCTGTGTGGTAAATGGTCAGAACAGCAGAGTTGCTTTAAGGCGCTGAACAATTGACAAGGCTGGTTGGGAAAACAAGCTTTGTTATAAATCTCGTTTGTTGAAGAGATAAAGATGCACACAAAGACTCTGATAAAGGTCAGAGGGCCCAGCTACTGCCTCAGTACACAGTGGAAGAGCATCAAAGTGTTTATTCTCCCTCTTTTGTCAGCTATAAATTTTGAGTAAAAGTAACTGAGACCCTCATTAAGCTCCATTAACATATTAATTTACACACTCCTTGAGATGCACATGAAGGAGAACATGGGATGTGTAATGCACGTATTACCAAATAAAATATGATTGTTCTATCCTACTGGGATAGAACAAAAATTATTGTATGAAAGGGAGGCTTCAGAGCAGAAAGGGTTGAAGGGGAAAAACATCTCCACCTCCTTAAGGTCAGTCAACAGACCATGTCTCTCCTCTTCTCCCAAAGGGAACCCTTTATGCGAGCTTTGCATCTCCAACTGCATTGGAGAATGCCAACAGCTGGGAGTATTCATTTGTACATATATAGCATGATTAGATCTTACTAATCTTTCTATGGGAATACATATGAATACTCTGTAGCTGGTGCATTTATTACCCACAATCCTGAACTTGCTTGCCTGGTGTTTCAATAAAGTCATGAATCTGGAACGTTCCCAGTCCTTACTGAATTTATCAGACCTTCAGTAATGCTATAGCAGTTTTTTCCCCTGTTATTTTGCCTAGCATCAATGTAAATCCAATGCACCTAGTTATCCAAAAAGGGTAGATGAGACGTCCTAAGGCCAGACAAATGTAAACACCTCATTCTTTCTATAATTTCCAAAGTGTTTCCAGATGTATTTGTATAACCAATGCAGAGCTTGTCTCAAATAACTTTGTGAGAATTAACTTAGACCTGTTAATTCCAGAGTATCCATGGAAAGATAATTCTGAAGACAGACTAATTCCACATCTTTTGACTCCTAGAAGAGAAGAACAGGGATTTTAATGATACCATGAGGTCAGAGGAGCACTGGAGAAGGCAACCAGCACAGTGGGACATACACAGCTGTTGGATGGAGCTGCTCACATAGGCTCTGTGGAGCTGACAGACTGTAATTTAAGTCTGCAGCCCCAACGAGCTGACCTTGTGAAGCCTGTAAGACAATTCAGATAACCATTAGACACCTAAGTCTGCCCCACTAACAGGTTGACACTACCAGGCTTGGGCACAAAGACTTCGAAAGTTATAGGCAGAAGACTTTCAGAGCATGTCCTCCCTTTCCTACACACACTATGACCTTTTTACACCAGGATAACTGGCTTGTGTAGTATGTTACACAAGAGATATTGGGGCAGCTCTTAAGAGTTTCATCTTCTTTGTGCCAGAGAAGATGGAAATGGTGCTGCTGCACTAGCCCCTCATCTATGGCATAGCAGGAAGTACCTTACCTACTGGATAGAGACAGGGCTAATAGAGTTATCTACACCCATTTCCCAATATGACTTTGATTTTTTGGTCTCAATCATAATGAAAAATAGGTTGAAATTTTTTCTTTAAAATAAAGACGCTCAGCCTATTGCCCTCAACCATCATATTTCCACATTCCCTTCAACTTTACAAAAACACCCACACAATTATGCTTCAGACTGGTTTATTTCTTAATATTTCTTCAGCCTTTTTAAGCTACATTTCTGGATCAATGCCAGTACTAGCTGTCTTTCTAAGGAAATGAATTTAAGTCATATCTTGTCCTCTTCCTTTTATTTCTCTATCATGCTTTTCAGAGATATATTTTTGTTTGTGACTGTTTTGAGAGCTCAGTGCTCTCTTAATTTAAATATAGCTATTGTTCGTCTTTCACCAGTCTTGTAATTGCAGCTGTTTCTGCAACAGCCTTTAAGAGTAAATTGAAAAAGAACAGCCATTTATAATTGCAAAATTCACATTGAACATTATCCTAGTAGCCTCAACTTAAAATTTTAGCCTAAAATCATGTTTTATGTAGTGGAAGTATTCTTAATTATTGTCAAAATTATCTTGAGTCCCTGAATTGGGAAATGGCTGGATCCGCTTTTGGCATGAAAGGCAAAGAATATCAAGGTCTTGCCTGCTGTTGCTCTGGCTGGCTGGCTGGCTGTGTAAGATGGCTCAAACAGTGGCAAACATTTGTCCCAAGACCACTGTGGAGCTGACTGGCCAACTTTTCTCCCAGAAGACACCTCAGATGGAAAGTACCTTGCTCTCCAACTTGAGGAAGCTACTGTGCTTTATCCTCACCTTTCATGAACAAGCAGAGCAGAGAGCAGCACGTGGCCTGCACTAGTCCCAGCCCTGCTGCTGCTCTGGGCACCTCTCGAGCACAGTTCTTGCTCCTTCACTCTGCAGTTGTTGTACCGCAGCACATTTTCAGCAGCCTCAGATATTGTTCCTGCTTCATCACAGTAAAAATTGAGCCAAGAAATGTAATTATTGATTTATCTGTAAGATAACCACTATGAGCAGGAAAACAAATGATTCCGTGCCTCTGCCAGCATGGGTCTTACTAAAATTGTTGCATGAGTTAATTTTTTTACCTCCATCCTCTCAGCGATAATCAGGTCCTTTTCTAGTTCAAAAAAGGAGTTAATTATTCTAGTTGGAAAAAAATCAACTTCAGTCTGTACTTGAAATTTGAGTAGAAAAAGGGGAAAAAAAAGGAATTATTCAAAAGGAAAAAGCATTTTTCCTTCAAATAGGTCTCATTTCCATGTCGTTTTCTAATATAATAATTTTACAGGAACTGGATTTTTGGGTGGAAAGACTGTTTGTGAGGAACAGGGAAAGGATGCTTGTCTGTGTTAACAGAAATTATCCTCAAGCTTTATTTATTTATTTATTTATTTATTCTATTTTATATCTATTTTTATTTATTTTTTCATTTATTTATTGGGGACAGCTCTTGCCTTTGTTCTGAAGGATTAAGTGAATTATTTCTCTGAAAGGAACATAAAGTATTCCTTTCACATATGCATTCCAGAACCTATTTTTTGCCTATCTCACGAGAGCTGCCTGTGTATTTGAGCTTTCCAGTATCTTGCCCTTGAGTGAGCCATAATTTATAAAAAATCAGATTCATGCTGGGCAAGAAAGGGGAGAGGATGCTGGGAACCAAGGGCTGCAACCCTGAGAGCTGAAAGTGTTTGGCTGATGGTTTGCAACAGATCGCTTACCTTAAACATCACATTTCCTTCCCTGAGTGTATGGAAAATTATTTAAGGCATTACAACAAGGTGTTAAATATAGCACTGTACTGCTGCTTTCCTATTTAAAAAACATCTTTCCCTCAAAAATGGTGGCCTACTGCCCAAGAATTCAGCATAGGACTGCTCTACAGTGCAAGTTTAGGACTAACAATCCGTCCATGTATTTCCCTTGTGAGAGAGCTCCACATTGTGGGAGGAACGTGCACAGTAGCAACAAAAACAAGGGATGCTGAGAAGACAAAGCATTACCCAAAATTTACTGTGCTATTTCACTAGTCAGTTTTTCATGATAATGATATCAGGCAAAAAGTCTAATCTTTCTTTTTTCAAAGAGAGTAGACTTACGTTAACAACATTGTTTTATCCTAGTCTTCCCAAGCATGTTAGATGCAGCACAGAAATGGGGAAGTAGAAAGCCAACTATTTAAATACTGACCTAGCTAAGCTGATCATAAGTTTAGATGTCTTGGAACCACAGGTATGGATCAGCATCCAGAAACAGCTAAATCTGAAGCTAGTAAATGTGTTCATCTTGCTGAAGCAATGATTTACTTAGAAAGTGCGTGTATTATAATTTTCTATGCTGTCATTTCATACCTGTTTAGTTTCTCAGTGAATTTTAGACTTTAAAATGTGAAGTGCATGTTTACCTCTATTATTTTTAAGAAAAGTTAATAAAGGAGGTACTGCCTGTTAGTTATCTAAAATGCAGGATATGAGAATCAGAATGCAATGACCTTTAAAAATGAAGCTGCTCAGTAGCATAAAATTTTGTTTGTGTGCCATGACTGGGTGACATTTTGTTGCGACAATTTTGTACTTGGCAAAAACTTTAATTAAAAAAATAATTCTTCCAAACTGTTAGTGACAGTGATCAGCCTATTCTCTGTAACAATTTTTTTTCATGCGGCCAGATTCTGCCACGCCCCTCCCCTGGGTGGCATGCGATTTTTAATATCAGAATTACCCCCTTTCACCACCATTGCTGACACGTTTTCCTGCTGGGGAGCAGGCTCCATGGCACTCCAGGCTCTGGAAGACCTCCACTAACTGCTAGGGAGCAGCAGCAGCAGCAGAGCTACACTATCAGGGAAGTAGTAGTCTCCTTCCTGACTCCTATTCTTCTCATACAGGTTCAGTGATTCATAGATTTTTGATGCAATATTGCTGTATCAGCATACACTTTCACTAGAGGGTCAAATTAAAATTGCATGGAAATGCTAAATTTGTGCATTTCTTGTATGAAACACCATTTTAAACATAATTTATGTCTGTCCCACATGGTCCATCTCAACTGTCCAGACTTTCCAAACAGACTATAAAAATACACATTCTACTGTTAAGTTGCTGATTCACTTTGTAAGTATTTCTTAAACTGAAGAAAAATAGTTTCACACCAAGGATTTTGTTCATTTAATTATAGCATATAGGTATGGGGTCAAAGACAATGATTTCTGTTGCATAAAAGTTCAGTAATCTATATTGATCTTCCATTTCCTCTACATTTCACTGTAGGAAACCTAATGCAGCAATATTTAAGCGTCTGACTAGAAAGGAGATAGAGTTTCACCCTTTCAAAAACATTAGTCATTGGAACACAGATAAGCAACCAAAAATACTTAGAGGAGTGGAATAGAAGAAGAGTTTGAAGTTTGAAAACAAATCCTTGAACAAAAATCCACTAAAAAAACAGCAGAGGGAGGTCTGAAAGCTCAGACAAGAAGGACTCTGTCAAAATTTGAATAACAAGCGAAGACCATCAGCCAAAATTACAGTTTTCCTGGCTCTGATGTTTTGTATGAATGATGCAAATTATAGTTCTTGTCATTTGATGACAGGAGATAGACCTAAGGCTCCCTCTGTTGGAAGGAGCACCACCGAGCACCACCCCAAAGGACAGGGGGAGCTCAACAATAGCAGTGCACTGCAATATTTACAGCCAAGTTACAAGACTAGGCAAGTCTGACAGGCTGGACAACTGCCAGGAGGGGACAGAGAAAGTGGGGAGATGATACCTGTAATTTCTTCTGAGTGGACATCTGTTCTTCCAGGTTCCCTAGTTTCTTCCCTGGGAGCCAGACAGGTACTAATTTGGCCCCTATAGAGGTATTTCCTGTGACAAAGAACTCCTGTCATATATGCACACAGTGGCATTTGGGCATTCAAATGTTGTCATGCTATTTTGGAATGCAGAGAAGTGCCACGTTTTCCTCTGCAGTGTGGAAGAAGATGCATGGAGCCAGCAGTCCTCAGATTGCTTTTCTACATCCCCCTCACCATAAGTGTGTTCTGGATTTTGGATGCTCCTCCCACGTAAGAGTTGCTTTTGGTTCGGATGGATGCAGGGGGAGCGCCGGCTGGAGTGTAGCAGGGAAGATGGCAAGCGGAGGGCGCAGGGAGAAGGGGAAAAAGTAGCCCCTGACAGCCAGGCTGAGAAAGGGCTCAGGAGAGGGCTGTAACTGCTGCAAGCCACAGAGCCAAACCAGTACCCCTGACAGGATAAGGTGACAATAGAAGAAGAAGGCTTTTCCCTGCAGGTCTCAAAATCCACAGATTGCTTCAGTCACTCTTTTTTGGTGAAGCCTATCTCTCACCCAGAGGAAACCTTTTAAGCACTTTGCTCCCAGGTAATTTTCTTGCTTTTCGAGCTCCCCTGCTCATCTTTCAGCAGCTCTCCAGGGACAGGCCATCTTCCCTCACCAGGAGATGTATTCCCCAGATCCCTAACGAAGCATCCATTATCAGTTTGAGCATAGCTGTGCTAAAATGCCACGTCTTTTCCAAAGATCATAAACAGCCCAACATCCAATTAATTAAGATGTGCAGCTTTACTGAAGAAAATGGTTGTCAGGCAGTGAGAAAACAAGGCAGGATAAGAAAAGCACACATAAAGAAAAACAAAACACACACACAAAAACAAAAAAGTGAAAGTGTTGACTCATATTCATTATTAACTCAAGGCCTCAAGAGAACAGTGCTGATGTGAAAGTTAGAAAACTGAGGAAAAAACCTCAGAAGGCAGGTAGAAGATAACAGCTCATCAATACAGAGGATTATCCTGCTCCAAGGAGTGACAAAGACTGATGTTTTCCCACATGACTGACAATGGTGTGACCAAGAAGAACATGCTGCCCTGGGATGCTGAGGCTTGTATGCCAGACATATTAGGCCTATTTATCCCCACTGGCCAGACCTAGCTCCCTTCTGTGCACATTCACCAAGGAATAATAGCTGAGTACTCAAAAACCTGTATGGTCCTGCTTGCAATCCCCTGTGCATGGAAAAAGATGCCCAAACATTAGTGAACCAGTGGAAAAGAAGGCTCACAGTCCAGACACTCAGGTGGCACTTAAGCGTGCCACTTTCTTCTCACCACACTGCTGTTAGTAGGTCCATTTGCCCAAACCTAAATACTGAGCTCAGTTCTGCATCTCAGAGCCTAACTGTAATGCATTAATTTCACAGTTCAGATCAGCGAGTGTTCACTTGTATTTGCTTTAAGCACTACCGCAAACAGCAGGCTGTTTTTCTTACTTGCTAGAAAAAAAAAAATTCCATCCACTTTTTCTCAGCACCTCAGCATGGAAATCATTTACTTGAGCCACTGTGTGCTGGTAGCCCACCCTCCAGCAGCAAGGCAAGCTATAGCTTTGTTTCTGCTATCACCGTTTTTCTCACTTAGATCAGTTGATGTTTTTTTTGCTTTTTGAGGAAATTCTAGCAGCCATGGCTGAGAGCCTTCCCTGCTCTAACATGGCAGATGTTTCCGCACCTGTCATTTGTCCCTGAGTATAACAGAAGATGTTAAAAGGAATGGTGGTGGGGGGAGGGGGGCAAAACAAACGAAACAGACAAAACAATGATTTATTTAAGGTCCCAAAGAGGGAAGTTTCCCAAATATTAATTTTGGACATTGGCAAAACTGAAGTCAGCCAAACAGAGTCCAAAAGAAACATTAAGGTGGAGAATTATTCTGTTCCAGCTACTGTCTAAATCTCAGACAGGAGAGAGCTTCAGGCACTCCTGCTGTTCTGTTGCTGAAGTAGCAATTATCTTATCTCCCTTTCACAGTGCTATTATGCAAGCAGTCTCATTTGAAGGAAAGATGTCCTGAAATAAAAGATTTAAAAATACTCTTTTGTTCACAGGTTCCTTTTAAAAAGTGGTGTTTTGTTCTGTTATCTTTTATAAGTGACATTTATTTGACAAAGGAACCTTATAATTTCATTGAATTTAAGATTAGATCATTAAACCTGAGGTACCAGTATTTGTTACGGTCATCCATGACTCTCTACCACAAGATCTCATTTCAGCAGTGGTTATCATTAAAATCATAATTAAAATACTCTTAATCAGTAAAACTAGAGACAGTACATCAAAGACCACTTTATCTCTCTGCAGTCTATACATAGGAAGACTTGCCCTGAAGGTTCCTGCAATATTTGCTGGACATCTCACATAGCCAGTAAACATTTCTCAGCACTTCAGAGTTAGCGACAGCTAAGCACAGGGATTCCTCTTCTCCTCAGAAGCTCATTCTGACAGTCTAGCACCTAATACCTTTTGTGTAAACGTCAGTTGCTGTCAGGGTGCCAGTAATCACAATCTCCATATATCCTGGAAAAATATAACACTGTGACAACTATCAGTAGAACTGTGAGAGGGAACAAACCATAGTAAGTTTTTGAGGAAAAACCTTATCAAATGGATCCTTAAGACAGATGTATGTCAAAGAGAGTGTCAAATACATTAGTAGAATAGCTGAAATAAGAAGAAACTCAGCAATTCAGTTGTCCTATACCCCTTGTTCCTCATCTGCTAAGGACAAGAAACATGACTTCCAATTTCACCTAAATAGCATTCCTGTCAGCTGCTTTGCATGAAGTCAGACCAAACTCTACCCAAACATTTTAGCCATCATTAAAACCCTAATTATGTTAAGATCCATGATGTACAAAAAGTCATTAATATTGATCTATCACATAACAGGTCCTTTAACTACTATGAAAAATAACTTTTCAGCATGGATATTGACAGGATTTAGAGAAGACAAATAAATTTCCCTAGAAGGCGACAATACCATTTCTGACCTTGCCTGAGATCTTGATACCACATTTAATACAAATAAATATAGATAGCCTT
>WAAG01085816.1:29861-43114 GCA_013390105.1 Tichodroma muraria | reverse complement strand
ATAAAATATGAAATTACAATGTTAATTTACTTACTTTATCCTACAGCAACTTAGCATCTGCATACTTACAACTTCTTTCCAAGAGCTATTTTAACACTTACCGCGGATTAGGAACGTGTACAGAGTCAATCAAAGCACAGCAGTTGGCAAACATGTTCCCATCTGAACTCACCCTCTTCCTTTACATCTCTTTGTTTAGAGTTCTTAACAATTATCCTCAAGCTGTCATGGTGCATCTCACTCTTTGTGCCTCCTGTGCTATTAGGGGCATCTGCTATTAACTGTTTGTCCTCACATAACCAAGAAAATTTGAAAATACCTTTCCACACTTTGCTCAATAGCTCCCACATTTCTCCACTCCTAAGTCCTCTCCAACTAATTCTGGTAGTGTCTGTGTAGAGATAAGGCTACCAAATCCAGCAGAAATACTTAAACAGGGCTCACTTAGTGCTACATCACACTTACCTCTTAATTTTGCTATGCCTTAGAGTTAGACACCATCCACTTTCATAAATAAAATACAATAAAAAAGCCCTTTTCCCATAAATACTGTTAGAAAAAGTCAAAGCTCACTCTGTTACTCTTCAATTAAAGGGAGCTGAATTTCTACTAGTGCTTCCTAATACTTACTGCTACAAAAGTGCACTTCAAACTTCCTCCCAACCTCAACTAGATAATAAGCTTTTCCTTCAATTAACTGTACAGCAATTCATTAAACCATTGCTTTCAAAAACCACCACCCCTATAAATGAGGAGGAACCAGCGTTCTGCAATTCCAATTGCATCCTTTCAGGTGAGACCCTGAACTCCAGGACCTGTGCTGCTGGTGATGGCACTGAGCTCTCTACTTGCCTTTCTGTGTGCCCACCACAGCACATTCTTCAGCTGCAAGGTCACTTTTAAGAAGGTGATTAGCCTGCCTTGTTTGCTACAGGATGAATGATGCTCTCGTGCCTGTCTAGACTGAGACTTGCTGGAATGCAGTTACCTCTGCACCTCGGATTCCCACACCTCATGGAAGTGAAGCAAGCTTCAGTGTTATCAATTAAGCACTGAAACTAACTGCTTTATGTAATTGCCACAAAGGAATTTACTATCAGATTCCATCACATACGTCATCCTCCTGTGCTATTAAATATTTCAGCTAAATGCAATAACTGTTTGTGGCATTCCTGGATTTTAAACTAGTCGGTTGCAGTTACATGTTGAAAGCACATGTCGGTAACATAAAGGTAAATTCATGACATGCTTATTCTAACCATCCTAAAAAGAATAACAAAATAGAGGGTGGAGAAGGATGGACAAATCTAGGAAAGAATCAAGACACAAATACCTTCTCCTGTAATAACACGGGTAAACATCCAGCCAGGATGTCTAGTTTTATCTGGGGAAGCCAGGATATTGCAATAGGTTTACATCTCCCTGTTTCCTGGCAGCCTCACTACAAAATGCCTGATCTCCAAAACCTCTGTCAAGTTCAAAGAATTAACTATAAATGTGTACAAACGAATAAAGTATTCAGAACACAGGAATACTAAAAAGGCTTGTGGAATTACACCAGCATCTTGTATAATAAGCATCTGGAAATAGAATATAACTGTACTGGACGTTGTTGTGCCAAAGTGATTCTGGGTTTTATAGAATGAACACAAGACCATGAAAAAAGCAACACTGAGAAGCTCAGAACTGGCATTACATCAGCACAGAAAGGGAAAAGTGACTTATTTAAATTTCCATTTAAATACAGAACATTCACATAAATGTTCATTTTCCCCTTAGCAATCAGATATAGAAGATAAGTTAGTTGATACAGTAAAAAAGTTCAGTATGTAGAATTATCTTGATTTATCTTCAATTAGAAGCATGTCTTTGGGTATTTCTTTTGCATTATATGCATGAACTTATTGCAGGAAGACTGGAAGTGATATACAACAGCATCGTTAAATGTATGTTGAATTCTGATGTCTGAAAACTATGGATTTAACTACATTTCAAGATTTGAACTTGGCAGAAAAGATACCATATGCACAACAAATACATGAAGCCAGCACCAAAGAGAAGTCGTATCTCATCTTGCTGTAGTAAAGCAATACTAAAACATGTTACTGTATGTAAAACTCCATAGTCATTCAATCACTTAAATTAAGCACTGGTTTTCACGAATATATAACAATAAATTTATGGAAGACTAATCATAACCAGAAAGATAAAGTCATAAAAAATGTTGAGATTTTAAGCAAATCCTTATTTCAGTTAGTACAACTGTGGATTCTTCAGGCTCTCTGTAAAAAGGGTCTGTAAAGTTGTGCATGATATGCCACATAAAAACTGTTTTTAAATGTTTTTTTTAAAGTTAAAATTTTGGGTTTCATCTGTCTCTTTACAGTTCAAACAAAAAGCTGTTGCTGCTATTATCATGAGCATTGGCTACACACAGTCAGTTCAGCCAGAATCCTAGGGCACATTCTGAGCATTTCAGATGCTTTCTCCCTTAGCTAGTGCAAGCTTCATTCTGAAACAGGGCACCCACGAGTAAGAGGACGATGCACACTGCCCTGGTTGCAATTCACTCCTCTTCACAATGGGTCCCGAAGAGTTTAACGAGAACCTTCACTAACTGCAGAGCTTTTTTTCTCCACCTATCTTCTTCCCTCGTTACTGGAAAAGTCACCAAGTCTGTTCCTAGTTTTGTTTATACCACATTAAAAGCCCATTCTTTATTTTTCTGCATGCCTTATTATGTTCTCAGCTCAGCTCTTTTGTTACTAACCCTTCTCCCACTCTTCCAAAACCAGTCAAGAAAATCAAGCTGCTGGCCATGATACCACTTTGACAATATTTGCCTCCTTTTGCAGACCTTCACTTCTTCAACATAAAAGACTTTGTTTTGATGACTGCTTCAAAGTACATAACATCTGAATAGTTGTTTCCACATTTAACTCTTCCATCCCTCAACAGAACTCAATTCAACATCCCTTTCAGCACATTCCCTCTTAAATGCCTCTAGATTTCCTCAGTGAAGTGACTCCTGCTCACAGCATTCTTACCAGTCTCATTTGCTATGGCACCACTTATTATTCAAGTGTCTTAGGAAGGCACTGATTTTTTTTCCCCTGCACACTGCAAAATGAGAAGAAAATATTCTTGCATTCTCAAAGTGAAAACACAAAGTTGTTCGAGTTGTTATATTATTACTGTATCATCCAGTAGTCTTCCCTACTTCAAACAAACCCCCATTCTCTCTATTTTCAAAATTAATTTACTATGTGATGTCGTATTTGGACTGTGTATTCCTGGGCCCAAAGGCCAAATCTCCAGTTTCAAGCAGCTATACAGTCTACACACAGATTAGAAAAATAATAATTAGGGGGTTATTTGTTTTGCACACAAACATTCTATTCCAGTATTTCTTAAAAGAAGGGAAGCTAAATTTGCTGACAGCTTTCTTTATGGTACTACTTCCCTGACAGGAAACAATAAAAGCAAAGAAAGTCTCTCTATTTGACACTTTAGATATTTCTAAGTCTGTATGGAAAAAATCAGGAAAAATATTCACTAGATTTAAACTTCTTGGCTAAAACAATAAGAAACAACTGCGACCAAATAATTGTGTTCTGCTGCAACAGCATTAACTACTACAGAATAAATTTAACTAAAATTTAATTAGGGCAGATTCATCTTAGCATAACTAAAAGAAAAATGATTTAACAGGTCCTGATAGAATCTGGATGTAATTAATAAGTGCAAAGTTTACACATCCTGCAAAATAAGCCATTTATGAGGACTTTTTGGAAATTAAGAACACCATGCAAACAGTAAATTTGCTAATATTAAAATATTAAGTTTCAGCAATAGAGCATACTGGTAGGCTGGAATTTTGGCAACATACTGAATACATAAGGATACATACAGACACACACACATCCATACATGTATATTTTACAATTCATCTTCACTGTATCTATCTATCTCACACACATTAGAATTGAGAATTTGCATACTTTCTATATAAAAAACTTTACAGAGCTCCAAAAACTACCGCAGTGGGCATGAGGAATGATTTATCCTACTGTTTCCACATCTTTTTTCACTCATTGAAATTCACTGAGTCATTCATCCCTGCCTGCAGAGCCGAGTAAGAATAGCACAGAAGGCTGGAACGAGTTCTTCCAGTTCTCAGCCAGCCCTTCTCCAGCGGCCAGGGAGGCAGGAGCGTGCCCCGGGCTCCTGGTACAGCTCCGGCCGCAGCTCCCCGGCCTGGGCCGCTACAGCCAGAAATAAAGGAAAAGAACTTCAAGCATGCAAACGTAAGAAACCAACACCGTGGTGGCATCCAGACCAACTTCATTACAGGGTTCCTTTTATCCTTCTCTGATTGCGACTGAAATTATTTTAATACAGAAAGCTTCTTCTTGGGCTAAGTGCCTGCTTTGCATATATATGGCAGTGCCACTGTCGAACTAAAAAGACAGCTCCTACAATTTTCCTATTACAGCCTTAGTTTTCTTCACCTTACAATATTGGTTTTACACACCGTTCATATCTCAGACAGGTAAATATAATAAAAAATTTTATTTAAGAACTGGTAATTATTTTAAAACATCTTAATTTTCAGCTAAGACCCTTCTCTGAAAATAAATATAGAAAAACAATTTATAGTGCTTAGCTTTTAAACAAATAAAAAGACTGACAAAAATTCACAGCATACAGCACATTATCATCTGTAAAAAATACGTCCAAACTAAGATTTTTGCAGCTTGGGAGGTACAGGAACACTAAGCCTCCCAAAGAAATCAGCTTTACTGACTTCTCTCTGAAGGACAGCATCAGAAGGAAGGACTAATTTTCAAGTATATTCAGCAACGAACTAACTACAACAGAACCATTCCATCACTAACAAAAGCAAGCATTTTTTTACAGTGGATAACTAAGCATACTGCTGTGAGATAATGTATTTAATACAACCATCACCAGAGAAAATAGCTTTAATGGTATCACAACCCACTATTTTTCCTGATACAAGTTTGTGAAGCCTAACAAAGGATTGTGGATTAACTTTAATTCTTGGAAAAATCTAATTAAGGTTCTTTAACATGGACGGTCTAGGAGTCTTGTATCAAGTATCTGCTGCTTTAATTGTAGAAATAAAATGTTTTACTTTGAACAGAAACCAAACCATGCTGAGGAAGTCTCATAAGGCAAAACCAAGAGCAGTAGAGCATGTTTAGTCAGTTGTTCTTGCCCCTGAACTACATTAAAGCTTCTCACACCAGGTAAACCTGACCTTTGTGACTTATGCAGAGGGAAGTGCACTTCACGCCAAGAATGACGAGCTTGAGATGACACTGCCAACACCCAACACTTTGATATTAATTAAGTGCTGCATTCTCTAATGTATAAACTAAGGAGCCCAATTAACATACATGACCTACGATCATACTTAGAGCCACCTCACCACCACAAAAAAAAAAAAACAAAAAAGCCTCTTACCCATCTTTTCTTACACCCATCCTGCCTACAACTCAAAACAGTCAAAGGATATACAGCAGAACAAGCAGCATAAGCATAAATGTCAGCTTTTGGCTGGACAAAGTAGTAAGAGCTTCTGTACTGACTTGTAAGTGGCAGGTGGACAAGGTAATGCAAGGTTCTCTGTACCACCACCTATGTCATTGTCTGCCACTTACTCCAGCCCAGAAGGTGACAGTACATACCTTCCCATTACTCCTGCTTAAACAAATAATAAAACTGTTTTTCATGAACTTCACAGATTGAAGTAAGTATAATACATCACGAAAACATTCAAAGGGACCACAGGAAAAGCCTGAGTTACACAACTGTTGTAAAGATCATAAGGAAGCTTGATGTGTGGGCTATCTGAACTGCAGTGTATACACAGGACAATCAGCTAAACGCAGTTTTGAAAGTGTGAAAAACAATGCATACCATTTAAGTTACTCATACACACTGTGAAGTTCATAAATGGATGACAGCCGTTCAGTAAAGCAATTTGGGCACTGTTTTTCAAGTTCAGTCAAAAAAATTGGGTACTACATGGTCTCAGAAACACCAGTTGTCCCACAAGCAGGAAACTAATTGCTTAGAAATGGGACTCCTCTCCCACACTTCTCAGCCAACTCCCACATCTCCCACAGAAGGGATCCCTCATTCTCCTCCAGATCTCTTACAGCATGCCAAGTGAACAGGAAACAAAATATTCTGTGCATAGTCCAGAACTGTGTATGCACCAACACTAACATCCTTATACTGACTGGACAGTCAGTTTTAAGCAAAGAGAATTACCTGGGCTGAGTTATGCCCCTCTTTTCCCTTGAAAAATCTCTACCTTGGAGCAGTTTCCTCTATTCAGTTCCTAATTTTTCATGAAAACGGTAGCAAATTAATCTCTTGAGACTTTTCTCATCTTTCACATATGGTTGAAATTGACTAGCAGATTACAGAGTTAAAGGTGGAGAGAAAAGGGTTCACAGATGTCAAAGACATTCTTCTGTGTCCATAGCGCCTACTTTTCCTTCCTCCTCTCACAGAAATAATAAATCAAAGAGAAAATACGAAGTACTGAGAGATGCAAAAGGTAGAGCACGTTTATACTTCAAAACAAAACACATGATTTGATGCAAACTCAAGAAGCAACTGACAAAACTCACACATCCCAGTGACTTGAAACAAAATGCCATCACCACCCAAAAGCTTGTGGTTTCCAAACTTACAAGACCGAGGGAAAAAGAGAAGGGTAAAGGCATCATCTAAATGACTGTGTGTCTCATTCATTCTCACAAGAAAGAAATCTTCAAAACTGCTACATACAACTATGCTTTCTCTCTCTCCCCAGTGCGAAAGGTTCATTCCACTCATTCTCTAAGCAAGTCTGACAAATGTTCAGACACTATCTCTGTCTGGCTGTCTAATACGCCTTGGTTCTCATCCCACGGCAAACCAGACCGAATCCTTCATTCTTTTAAATCTCCCCTGTCCTAGCTTTTCCTCCTCCTCACCACACCCCCTGACTGACCTCTCCTCTCAGATTCTCAGCTGCTCAGCCCAGCTCCCAGCTCTGCAATTAACAGATTAACAGACATCTCGAGTCAGGAAGGCACCATCAGGAATCGAAATACCGGGAAGAGCACAGTTTTCAAAGTTTTTTAAAACCGCAAAATTGCATTTTAAAACACTGATAGTCAACTCAAGGTTTTCATCACAAATAACTGTAGCCAAGGTCAAGACACTAAGCTTCAACATGGGAATTCATCTAAACTGATATTCCCTGGCAACTGCCTGTGTGTGTACGCTACACTTCATTTTCAGGTGGATTGCCACATATTAATTAAGGTATATCTTAAACAATCTTGCATTTTAAGAGAGGCAAAAAAAATCTACTACTGTTGCATTATGAAAAACATGATAATTAAGCACTGTAACAGGCCAGACTACCTAGACAGTCTGTGAAATCCCTCTTCACTGGATATTTTAGAGATGTTAGACATACATCATTATCTGTACTTAAACAACCAGACCATGGAGGAAACAGAGAAATCACTTCCAGCCCTATGCTTCTGTGAACTCATGCTTCAGAAAAAAAATAAAAAGAGGAAAACAACTCCAAAAAACACCACACCACCAAAAACCACAACCACCACCAAAAACCACAACCAAAAAACCCCCACAAAAAAAACCCAAAACAAAGTACCATAAAACCCACACTGCAGAAAATCAGTTTGCATACTGAAATGTTAGTCTTTTGGGGAACAGTTCCTGTACTTCACTTATTCTTAAATTCAAGCAGTGAGTAGCTCCACTAAGTCTACAATCTCAATAAAATCAATAGTTACTGCCTCTAAGCTATGCACAGATTCCAGTCCTACCCAACCTAAATCATCACCCAGCCTGTTTTATTCAGGGCATAAACATTTTGTTCCAAATGAAACTTTACACTCAGCTCACAGCCCTGGCTATAAAGTTATATTCTGCCCAGAAAACGACAGCACATATTCATAGCACAGCCAGACTGAGTCCAAACACAATGCAGCTCCAGTACCAGGCACTCTGCTGCTAGGAATAAAACATTTCTGAAGAACCCAATATAACTTTGTCTCTCCAGTGAGAAAGGCAGAGGAAGATGGTATCTGCCAAGGAATCAATGCCACTGACTATACAAACTACTGATAAATACTCAATGAAATATAAAAAGGAAGGGGAACAACAACGTACAGGTCAACAAAAATTTTTTCACAGAAATTTGTAATAGTGCTAGGGAGACGCCATCAAAATAACCACTTCAACAAACTTCACTGTAAGAATAATTTTAAGAAATACAGTTATGCTTCCCACTTTGTCCAGGGTGAAGCGAGTTTGGCCTGCCTTCATCAGAGAAGGACAGGCAGACAATTGAGCCAACGTTTTATACATGATTCCTTGGAGGATAAAACCATTCACACTGGAGCAAGGTATCTGTGTAATGTCTCAGGGCTTGAAATTTGGGTTCCTTGGCCACCAGATGAGTACAGCTTCCATTTCCTCACGGGCTGTGCTGACGCTGCACAGTGCAGTACCCCAGTACTGAAGTTTGCTTGGAAACTGGAAGCACCTGAGCCGAAGTATCCCACAGGCTCACACAGGCTGATTTAGCGAATGGAAAAAAGGCCCTTCCCAGCAGGCTGAATGGCTCTGTGCAGAACCCTGGGCTTTCACAGTTACACAATTTCTTTACACAAGCAGACAGCCCACAAAGCCCCAGCCTGGTGTCCAGGCTGTGCTTGTGCTGTGGTTATCCATCAGGCATACCAGTGTGCTCCTCAAGCCAACAGCCTGGTTTCCATCTCCCAGGCTAAGATTTCTGAGACGGCTCCCAACACAAACAGAAAAATAAACTGAATTTTTAGGCTACATTTGAAAAAAAAAAAATAAACAATGGGTATAGCTCTAGTAAATAAGTAGAAATTGGGGTACAGATAGGTTTAAAAAAAAACCCACTATTTAATATGCAAGATACACAGAGTCAGTTACAATTTGAAACACTGAATTAGAAGAACTGAGTTAAATATCCAAAGATTTTTCCTCATGTCACTCAATTCACATTTCAAACAAATTATGTTGAGATACTAAAGTAACTTTAACCAGCAAGACAGAATTAGATAAAGATACTTCAGTTCACTCATTTTAATTAATAAGTAAAATTATCATTAAAAAAAATTCAATCTCACCCAATTCCTTTCATGCTTTAATTTTTGCAGCCCTGTTGAACCACATAGATACAGAATTATGAAAATACTCCCAAAGATAAAAGGATATTCTGTTTGCTTTAATTTTCACCTTATACTTTCTGCAAATAATTTACACATTAGACAATGGAATGCTGTCTACCCTGGACATGTTAGAAGGAAAAGTGGTTCAGTATTGCATATCACAGAACGTAAGCAAGTGAAATGAGGAAAGATCCTATCTTTAATATCTGGTCCATACAAACACCCAAACAAAATTCTTTTGCAATACTGAGGAACAGCTCAAAGGTTCACTAACCACCTCTTCAGGCACAAACCCTCCTGATTAACACACCAGAATCCTCTACAATATAAAGACATATTTATATATGTCTTATAGTTCTAAACAAAAGATTTAGAAAAAGGTATTTCAAATAACTTGAGAAATAAAGAACAGAGTGTTGCAGACCATTTTTGTCCAATATTGCTTTTTAAACCTCTACCCAAGACTGCTGTCAGTAAAATGTCCTCATTGAAGCATTTCTCTTTACAAGGATTAATACATTACTTAAATGCAAACTTAGCAGATAACTGTTAAGATCTGTATTTTACGGAGGAAGCCAGTAATATTTTCTTCCTAAGAATCAGCAAATATTTCTGAATCTAGAGCTAGTTCTTTATTATATCTTCAATTACAAAGGGGAAGGAAGAACCACATTCCTTCTTCATTCATATTCCAGATTATGAGTGGAGCTATCATCTACAGCCCCACGGTAAGGTTTTTTTTGTCATCTTCTTTATTCATCTCTTTATCTTCCTTTTCCTATTCATAATAAGCCCTGGTCTTTGTGCAGCTCTTCCCCAGAGAGGTCCAGATATTCTCCTCCAGACAGAAACTTAAAAACCTGTTATCAAAATACTTTCCCTCTGATGTCATGATTTTGCATTTATAGGCACTCAATTCTATACACTGCTGAGATATAGTATCTGTTCACTAATCAGAAGAAAGAATTAATAGGGGTTTCAAAGCTACAAAGGCAGCATTTTCACTCTGATGGGAGCGTACAGTTCATACTTTGGGGGAGGGGAAGAGAAGAAAGAGTGTTGGCTCTTTCATGAACATAAAAGGGCAGAATTACACATTAGTATAGCTTCCCCATGTATAGCCATTTTTTTCTGAAATGCAGTGTAAACTTAAAATCAACCATTAGCTTCTTTAACGAAAGCTCAAATCATCCATGCAATTACTTTTACAGAGGACTGTGACCAAATTTTTTTTAAATATGAATTGTTAAAATTTCACAATTAAGAAATTAATCACAATGGGAAAATAGGTTCCTATTCACAAAACAACCAACCACGCTGGCATTGTTAATACCCTTTTAACAAGGCAGAACTGAAATACTGGGAATGCTGTTGCCAGGTCAGAATTGAAATGAACTGGGTAGACGGTGCAAATGGGCTTTTACAGCACCTGCCCGGCCTTGGCCTGGTACAAATCTGTACTTGCTCCCGCAGTAACCCTTGTTCATCAGGGCACAGAAATCACCAACTCACTGAAGTTTTCACAAAGGCAAAAAAAGGCCTACACTTTCTTTAAAAATACGTTTGAAAAGAAAAGTTGAGACGCTGAGCATTTTTGATTCATATCTGCTTTAATACCAAGATTTTTGACCTTCAGAAGTCCCTTCCCCCGGGATAAAAAAATGAGGGGAAAAAAACAAAAACACTCCTCAGAAACGACCACAGAGAGATGCTGCAGACATCCATCTAAAATAATGGCAGTCAAAGGTCAGCATGATATAGGGAACATCAAGCTTTTCATTTCTGAATCTTCCTGAAAAAGACCTCTTAGTAAGCAGAAGCAAGAAAATCAGGGACTACCCAGTCAGAGCGATGTAGAAACTGCCTAAACATGTATCATTTACAGGATTTTCCTAATAATGACACCAAGTATCTTCAACTTGGACAAATTTATTTTAAGACCTCACTGAAATATAACATGGAAAATACCATCAGCTTGTTGGGTCATCTCAGCAAGATTCAGCAACTTTCCTATGAAGATTCACTTATGAACTATACCCAGCAGATTACAAAATAACACGAAGAAAAGCAAGCCCTGCAGATGGGATCCCGATCAGTAAAACGACAGAAAAGTCGTAGGAGTCTTCCAAAAGTGCTGGAAAACGCACACTGCAAGAACAATTGGTATTCCTGCCTAACAAAGCTGGGTTACACTCGAAGGCTCCAATATGTTAATCTGTCACCGTGACAGAAAAGCAAAGGATGCCAGACCAGCACACATCTCTCTTCCAACACCCTGCATATCTAACACTGAGCTTCCGAACACAATTAAAAATAGGACTAGAGTGTCCAAATGTATGAGTAAGGATGCTCTCAGCATTTCTGCTTCCAACTTCTTATAAAAAAAGAGTAAGTACCCTTTTCAAGACCTTTCAGCATTCCTTAAAGTGTTTTTTTTGTGTTCTGTAATCACAAGTGACAAAAGAAATGGCTCCATATTTGCTACAAATCTCCACAAGGAAAAAAAAAATACACATTACAGTAATTCTGTTACAAAACTACAGCACATGTGTCAGGCCCCAAGAAGCACCAATGCTGATAAAATTAAAAATGGCTGTGCCCGAAGATCCCACAGCAAAACAGGCACAGCTCTGCTGACGATTAAAATATATATTAAAAATTCCTGCATTACCTTACAAAGGGCGAGGTATGCAAAACAAAAAGATTATATATATTTCCAAAACTGAAATAAGTTATTAGACAAGAGATGCAGATCTAAGCAAAGCACTCTTACTGAGAGCGGGTCGAGCTCATTTACACAATAAAGCAGATTTTATTCCCCGAGACAACGTATCAGGATTTCAAAACTTTTATCAGGCTTCGCCGCTGAAATAGATGCGCATCACTTTGTAAGGAGGCACAGATGTGCCCAAATACCAGCGGACCCCACCCCCTTCCCGCTGCCAAAATGGCCAGTTCGTTACACCCAGTGGCTACTCACCAGCCGCAGTGCCGAGCAGCAGGGTGGCACTGGAGAGCAGGAGCACCAGCACAAGGTGCTGCAGTGAGGCAGGCATACCTGGGAAAGCCACGGTTCGAGCCGGCAGGAGGAAAAAAAAAAAGGGGGGAAAAAAAAGAAAAAAAAAAAAAAAAAAAAAAAAAGAGGCAAACCCCGAAGAGAGGAAATTCCTCCTGCTTTCGCACAGCCTTCTTAACTCTCTCGGTTTACAATCCCGTCTGGAAGGGCAAATGGCAGATGAGAAGAGCCGTCTTCGCTCTTACTCCATTACAGCCGCCTGCCTTCATGCCTCTGGAGCCGGCAGCACTCAGCGGACACGGGGGAAGCGCCTGGCTCAGCCTCCCAGCCCCGAGGCATCTCCCCCGCCGGGGAGGACGGCGGCACGCTCCCGACCCCGCTGGGAACCGGGCTATTTCCCACGCAGCTTCACGACATCGAAGAAGGCGCCCGGTTGGGAAGGGAACATATCCAGACGCGCCCACAGCGGTGTCAGTCAGCGCGGGCCCTGCGGGCTGGCCGGGGCACGGAGGGCGAGCTAGGGGCTCACGGCGGCGGCGCGTTCCATCCCGGCAAAGGTCTCTGGCCGCCCCTCCTCGCTGCCTCACGCTCCGGGGAAAGCGGCGGCGAGGCCCCCTGCTCTCACGGCGAGGGCTGCGGCTGCATCCCGGCCCATCCGCCTCCCGCGCCGGGCGGGCTCCTCCGCGCTGCCNGCCCCGGGGGCCCCCCCCCGCGCTCCCCCGCCCCCCGCCGCGGAACCGACGCCACCCCCGGCCACCCCGACAAAGGTGGGGCCCGGGGCGGCGAGGCCCCTCCTCGGCGGCTCCAGCTACGAGCGCACCCGGCTGCGCTCCGCGGGCGAAGGCCCTTCCCCTCCTCCGCCTCCCGCCCCGAGTTTCCACAGCGCTGGGCAGCCTGGCCCGGCCTCCTCACGCCGGTCTCCACTCAGCCCCTCCGCGCTGCCAGCGCCTTCCTCCCCCCGCGCCGGGCTCGCC
>WAAG01085816.1:336-29824 GCA_013390105.1 Tichodroma muraria | reverse complement strand
GGGGGGGGGGTGGGGAACGGCCCCCTACATGCAGCTTGTCTGTGGAAGAGGCTGTCAGCAGGGAGGCGTGGGCTCAGGATTCACAAAAAACGCCGGTAACAACAAGGAAAAAATGTTTAGCAGTCTCTGAAATTGCGTCATGTTTGAACTCGATGGCCTGCCTGTCAGACACCCCAGAGGTTCTGCCTCGTCCTCGGGTTCAAGCCCCCGTTATCTCTCTCCCTGTGAGCTCCCCTAGGAGCACTGGCCGTACCACCTACTGCTCTCCCTCGGTGAGCCCAGGCAAGTCACAGAAACACAGAAGTTAGGTTGGAAAAGACAGACCTCTGGGATCATCGAATCCAACCTGTGACCGATCACCACCCTGTCAGCTAGACCATGGCACTAAGTGCCATGTCCAGTCTTTCCTTAAACACCTCCAGGGACAGTGACTCCACCACCTCCCTCGACAGTCCATTCCAATAGCTAATCACCCTTTCTCTGAAGAATTTCTTCCTCATGTCCAATCTGAAATCCACTCAGCTCCTATGGCTTCAGCCACCTGATTCTCCCAAGCAAAACCATTATCTACTTCTTAAATTTAAGAGCTTTTATAATTTCAAAACAAATATAAAGTGAGCCCACTCAGCTGTTTGTATGCTTTAACCTTTGCTATATTGCACAGGACCAAAGAGATAAATTGAGGGTAGCAGCTGATGGGAAAACTGTGACTGGAATGTAGTGTTTGATGTTCTGGCCTAGCAAGGCTCTTTCAAACAAGTTATACTGGCTGTAGCATAGAAAAAAAGGTTCTTAAGTACAACCTGCACACGGAAGGCACCTTCATATTTGGGCATCACCAAAGGTTTGATTATGGGAAATCCTTCCCTGTGGCAAAATTCCTATACCAGTTTCAAGAGTGGAATACAAGTTCAGAAATCCGATTCCACACCTCAAAACATTGAATGCTATTACATAAAATGGTGTAGTTGCAAGTCAGAGTTAGAATTTTAGTGATAATAAAAGTTCTGCATAATTCCATTCCTCTTCGCAAGCCATAACAGATGAAATAAATGTAATGTGATACTTTGATCATCAAGAGAATTATTAAATAAATTGTACTAGGATTTTCATCATTGTGATGCTTTGGCCAGGGTCATGGTTTGACATTCCTAGGGTCAAGGTGAATTTATACTGCTAGTTATAAAATGCTTTTAAAGTTTCCTACAATATTTTTACTTCCAATCTAGGCAGATCTAACATGGATACTGGTGAGACAATAAAATATAGAATCACAGATTGTAATTTGTATTGCTACTTTCCAGAATTGCAACCACATGTTAACCACAGTATCCTTCCTGTTATTTGTGGAACAGAAATAACCTTTAGAAGCAATACCAACTCTCCCCTCCCCGTCCCCCCAAACAGCTAGAACAGTTTTGCCTCCAAGAGCGGAAAAAAAACCCCCAATACTGGGTATTTTTTTCTGCGGTACCAAAGTCCAATGTTATTTTCTGGTTCCACAGACACCAAACTATTCAACACACCTGCCCGGCTGTACCTACCAATAAAAGAAGTGAGATCTACTTTGTTCAGAGAAAACAAGAACCTCGCCATGTGGGTTGCACAGCACTTTCACTGTTTAGATGGTAAAAGAAAATTACTGTAATTGTTTATGACGTGTATGAAAACCTGCTCAGCCTGAAGTAAATGGCAGAGGTCTCACTTGTTTCAATAGTTCTAGTTTGGGCTTATTAATTAATACTAGGAGTTCTTCTCCACAAGAAATTGTACAAAAACATATATTCTGCCTTAAAATACCTTTTTTTTTTCTCCACAAAATGGATTTGATTTTTGTTCTGTGTTTTCCTAAAACGAAGGAAAAAGACATGCCATTTTTAATGCAATTGTTTCTTTTTAGTTTCATGAAAAACCCATACCCGATCAAAACACCCCACTGAAGGGCAGGGGGCCCAAACCCGATCAAAACACCCCACTGAAGGGCAGGGGGCTGTGCATTTGCCCGAGTTTATATCAGGCCCTTGGACTAATCTCACACACTTGCAATCACAGCGGTTTGCAAGAATTTCCCCTCCTTCCCGAGGCTATTTTGAGTCCTGTGGATGTCCTCTGGAAGGGCCAGGTCCCTCCTGGCCCGTGTGGCTGTGAAGGCTGCGCAGGGCCCGGTCACACGCCGAGGCCGGGCGGCAGAGCAGGAGCTGCTGCACCCCGGTGTCCCTGGAGCTGGCAGGGCCGAGGCGGGGCTGACCCCCGCTTCACCACACAGATGTAGAAAGCAATCGCTGCTGTCTAAGCACAGAAGCTGCTTCCTTTTCCCACGGTGGTGGGAGGAAACCAGAGATCCAAACTGTCACGGTCAGGCTCGCTCATTGTTATGTGCTTGGACAAGAACATATTTATAATTCTTCCTGTGATATTGTTTTATCTGTAAGCTAGGATTTCACTCTCCTAATATTCAGCAATACCAAGTAAAACCTACAGAAAAGTAGTCAGCATAATGAAAACTTGCAGAGCTGCAAGGACAGTAAATCTGGGGTGCAAGTTCAGGTAAAGATAGGGGAGAGATGAGAAAACAGATCAAATTTACCAAGATTTAGAAGACGATATTCTGACTGAAGCACTGTATTTCCACCAGAAAGAACTCTGACCAATGAAACAACACAATTGAACTTACTGGAGATAAGACTGTTAAAAACCATGAGGAGGAAAGACCTTAGGAAGCAGATGGTCTTTTGCAGCTGCGTTCACTGTTCTCACAGCCAGGCTGAGGCAAGGCTGCCCCAGCAGCACGGTCATGGGGCAAGGACGAGGAGGACAGTGGCAGAGGAGCCAGGGTCTGGTGGCTGGAAGCTCCCCAAGATTCGGGTCAGATACAGCAGGGGATGTGTATCTCGCCCTTGGGTGAGGGAGCTCTGAACAGCACAGGCACAAACAGCACGTGGGGGTTGCCCTTTGCTTCAGTGAGACACAGAGGAGAAGTGCAGCTGATAGGAGGCTCAGGAGTGTCCCGCTCTGGCTCAGACTGATGCAGACACAAACGTGTTGATATCACTGGCAAATTCAACGCTGCACGTAAGAGGCATTAAACATGTCCTTGTTAGCAGCATCTCCTTTAAACAACACACATCTTTATTTTTAATTAACTGGAATAAGGGAAACTATTTTTATGCTACCAAGAGAGTATTCCAATCAGAGGAAAACAAGATGAACAAAGAATGAAGAAAACTGAAATGAACTATGAAACAATAGATCGAGTTTCATTTCTTTTCACAAAATCCAATGTTCAAGCACTTTAAAAAGATTTCTCAGGGTAGGTTCACTGTTATCCAAGAGTTTTTCGGCGCTGATGCAATATAACTGTTATCATCGTTAGGACTCAGGGGACTGTTCTTTTTGACAGGACCTTTCATGAAGTCAACAAATCAGTTTAAAACAAGCCATAAATTATATTTGGCTGCCTGTCAGCTTGGCTGGGGTGTTCTCCCAGCGCTGCCATAAGTGTTGGGGAAAGAATATAACAACACATCCAGATATTTAGGTTTTAGGGGATATTTTGTTCCTAATTTAAAAAGAAAGCATCCCCCTAGCATTGACTCTGATGCATAAACATATGTTAGAACAGCCATGAAGATTTTTACAGACTTCCCTACAAAGAAATACACCCATTCTGGATCCTAAGTGATAGCTTAATAAATAATGGACTCGGTACAGATCTCCCCAACAAATGCCTGCCACTCATTGCTAAATTAGGGAACTGTCAGCAAGATCATCTCCCCAGTCTTGCTCCTGTAACTGTATGTGGAGGGAGAGGTGGTTCCTGATAGATGGGATCCAAGCCTCCTGTAGCTCTCTAGATATTATTAACATCCTGAATTGCAGCCAGAACTCACTGAAAAGACAATAGTGTCTACTTACAGTCTGCTGAGTTAGCATCTACAGCTTCAGCCAGTGCAGCCAAACAAGTAATCACATGCAGACGTCATTACCTTTGGAAGTGTTCAGTTACTTGTTTTATATAGATTTTCCCATCAATGTCCAATCCTGGGTGCTGCAGAGTGGCGTTAACACACCCCCATAAGTCCCCTTGGAGTGAGGGTAGGGAAGGTGGCTGTGGGAAGACTGCAGTTACAGGAAAGCAGGCACACATGCATAAAGGAAAAGGATGAAACCTCCGGAGACTTCAGAAGCAATCTGAACACGAAAGTACCTTCCTCAGTCACGGACATATTTCCTTGGGAGCAGGGAAAGGCACCCTCTCCTTCAGAGCCTTTTTACAAACTACCAGCAGCACTTTCATCTTGTCTGAATTATTGTTGGGTTTTGCTCCTTTTCTGGGGCTTGGTATTATCTTGGGAAAACGGATTCTACAAAGGAGGGACAGAGGGACACCAAGCCACGACTGAAATCCCAGAGAGGTCCTTTGTGGGCAAAGTCCATTTTTTCTGTTCTTTCTGACAGGTGGGGAAAGGCCTATCCACAATGGTCAGCCTGTCCTGCCAAGATGTGAGAGTGGCAAAACCTCCTGTGGCACCACATACCAGACTCTCATGCTCCCAATTCTACCAAAAGCCTTAAGGAAATGGTAAATCAAATTTCCTGCCTCAGAGGGAATTAATTTCCCCTTTAGTCCAGTAAAATAATCTATGCCAGACATTACTTTTGGCCTTTAGACTCATAAAAATCTGTCTGAGGGCTGTTATGACTTCATTTTTCTTTGTCTCTGAGGCACAGAAAAGAGCACCTACTGTTGAGCTTTTGAAAAAAAACACATTTATGAGTATGAACTAGTAAGTGTTTTCAGGCCTGAGTTTTTCTAACTCTACCAGGCTGTTGTGTAATCCACTACAAGGTGAATCACACTGTGCAATGAAGTCATGACAGTCTTTGACATCTTCATCCTAAATCAGAAGAGAAGTTTTATGGCAGCTTTGTGTACCTTTTGATGGCAGACTTTTAATAAATGTAATGCAAAAATTAATTGTGCCACTTTTGTGGCAGTTCCCAGAAAGATCTATTTTGATGTTTTACTTCTTTTTTTTATGCTGGTCTCACATTCCCTGATTTGGGTGTAGCAAGTGGTTTCCTACGGGGAACCCATAATTGCATGATCAAAGGTGTGAGGATCAAGCCGGGAAACGTAAGCAGGTGGGTGTGGGACAGGTCGGCCTTGGGTATGCAGGGAGAAGGAGGAGGAAGATGCACACTGTGAGATAAACAAAGGGAGTATTTTGTCTCTAAAAGGATTAGCAGTGAAATAGTTAATCACCATTTTTACATTTCATAATACATCATATTTCCCTGTGATAATGAGCTACCAACATTGCTGGTAGCAGTTGCTGCCTTGTTTTAGAGATAACACTGCTTAGTCTGTGGAAATCTTATCTCCGCTTTGGGGGTGGAGGTGAGAGAAACTTTCAAGTGAGCTTTGAGAAGCACCTCCCAGTTTGAATTAAGTCTGAAATCATATGTTAAAGGCCTTTTACAACTTGTCTGAATCTCTTGGCTTGTTCATCACAACATAAAATGGGAAATTTGCTGCAGGGTTTTTATCAGTTCAAAACATCACTGATTCATTAAATCCAACAATGGACGTAGTCAGAAATAGAAAGGTAATGAGCTGTGTCGGAATCATCTTCTGGTCCGTAGCAGATGGGTATGTCATCACCACAGACCTGCAGGGTTTCATTCCTGAGAGCTACCTGAACCTTCTCAGACTCACGACAGGCGGCTGGGAACGCAGCACACGGAATCTCCGACACTATCTCCTGCTACTGTTACCTTCCTTTTGCCTTCTGTTTCTGGGCTGTTGGGGTTTTTTTCTTTTTCTGTTGGTTGGTGGTTTTTCTAATCACTCACTACACAAGATAGGTAGCAGTGCAAGTCAGGTTGGTTTTCAAAAGCCACCTTTTCCTTTTTGGTTTTTCATTTCTCGCAGGATTTGACCTAAAAATATTTCTTCAATCAGCTCAATACTTCTGTCAGGAAGCTAATAAAAATGACCTCCGAAAACAAAATTAAAGCCTCTGATAAGGCCCTGATAGACCTGCACTCAGTTTTCCATGGTGGAGGTCCAGAGGAACCAGCCTCTGTTTCTGCTCATTGCTGGCCCTCCTTGAACTCCACATCAGCTTGACAAGTGTCAGGCATTCATCTAAAGGACAGAAGTGGTGTCTACAACATGCATTTGTTCCTTGTTATTTTAAATGACAGTGTGGAGGGAACAGTTTTTGCTCAGACTTCTTACAACAGTTCCCCTTTGCAATGAGAAAGGAAGCATCAACTATGAGCCCAACAGCAGAGCTTCTTCAGGTTTTGTCTTCTCTTGCAAACGTGAAAAAGAGTAAAAACAGAATTGAATTGAAGCCCCTTTAACTCAGATTTTGTTTCCACTGCAAGGATAATGTCAGAGGGCTCACCACTCTCAGAGCCATAGCTTATAGAGAAAGGTGCTGCTGAGTGTGCCTGCCCAGCGTTCCTCTCCTCTGTACAGCCAGCTCTGGGAACATCACCTGGAGGAAGATAAAAGTAAAATTATTACCTTTTACTAAATCAAACAGGAGATTTCTATCCCTTCTGCTTCTGCCTGTAACATGACATCTGTTGCCTGACAATTTTGAGACATTTTTATCTGAGAAGAGCGTTCCTTCAGATCAAGAAATGAGTCAGTACCTCCGCACACCCTGCTTGCTTCTCACGGATTGATTTGGAAACATGAACCCAACTAACTGCTTCCCCAAAGCAGCCATCAGGCACCCTGTCCTTGAAGTGATGCAGGCCAGGACACCAGCTCCAGCCACCAGCATCAGTCCTGCTTGCTGGGGCCTGCAGGAAACATTGAGGGCACAGGCGCTCCCTACACTATCTACAGTCATTTGAAATTGCGGAGACCTTAAAGGCTTTAACTCACAAACAAGAGCCAGGCCTCCAGAGGCCATTCCCACAACACAAAATGGGCTGTGCAAGCCCTGGGTGCATGGTTTAGGGCACACAGGCAGCACTCAGACTCTGTGAAACCTCTGCCTCTGCTTGCAATTTCAGATTAAAAGGCAAACACGTAAATGAGGATGCAGGGATAAATGGGAAGAGACTTCTACAGGAAAAATTGCCCTTTACCTCCATTATAAAGGGTTTGTAGTTTTCTACAGATGAAAGCTCACCAAAAGTGGAGAGGATCATCTCACAGAGACGCTACATGAGGTGCTCTGTATTTCATAAGTTTGAAGGCACTTTTCCTTGTTTTCTTTCCCCCCACATTGGCCACAAAATAGTTGTGATGTTTTGCATATTTCTTTTTCTCCTCCCTTTTCTTCATGCCCCTCTGAGTTGAGTAAAATCAATGTCTGAGCAGGCTTTTTGCTCTCTAGCATTTTTGCCAGTTTCACTTTTGTATTTATTTACTTTTAATCATCCCCTGAACTTTGGAGAAGTTGCATTTAGCGAAAGGAAAAACTACCACCCCTATAGCTCTCTCTCATAACTGCTGAAGCTCTCACATTCCCAGCAACAGAAGGGTGGAAGGGTGTGAAAAGAGGGCAAAGACAAGCGTGGACCCTGAACTAAATGTTGAACAGAAGGGGGGAGGAAGTTGTAGGCAGGAGAGAGAGAGGATCTGAGGAGTGAAAGGAGGAGAGAAAAAGTTACAGGAGAGGGTTTATGTTTGAATATGGATTTAAATGAAAATGCATTTTGATTTAACAAAAAGGAGGGTTCTGAACTCAGACCTCTGACATGAGCCACACTGATAGGGACACTGGCTTGGAAGTTTCACAGTGCTCATCTGCAGGAGTAGTTTCCTGGCCAGGCTGGCAGATAGTCCTCGACTCAGAAGGAAACAGCAAGTCACAAGTTTCTCCTGGCTTAACCGAAAGCTGTAAAGCATATTCTTCCTGCCCTCCACTCGTCTTCAGAGCTCCCCTGTGTACTTTGTTGTTGAAATCTCTCACCCCAATTCAGGAGATAGCAGCGTTTGCTGAACATGCTCTGCCTTGCTACCAGAAGAGCTTCTGACCTTGTCCTGTCTTCTCCTTAGAGTTTGGCAAATACTTATCTGTACTCACTGTGACCTCCAGCCAGCTGGGTAAAAAGCTTTGGAGCCAAACATGTGCACAAATAATTCCAGGGGCAGCTGTTACTACTGGATTATCTCTTCCTGTGGTTTCTACAGATAGAAATAGTTAATACATGTTGCAGTTTGCAGCCCCTTTCCCTTTAGCAGACCAAGGACCATCTTCCTTCAACTCAAGGCCATTAAACCCATCTCAATGAGGGCCTTCAATCTGATACTCCCGTGTTGCCAGATGTATCCTATTGGATGAAACGGAACCCACAGCAGCCAAAATCACAAATCACAGCCCTGCCATCTTTAGCCAAGAAGGTCACCATTTAATCACTCTTCTCAAGTTATGTGTAACAGAGGCCATTCTGTGTGTATCCAAACACAGCACCCCCTCTCTCCAGCCCCTCCAGCCTCCCACAGCCCAGACACGAGGCATGTTTTTTCACCCTGATGCATTGAGGTCCACGCCTGATCAGAGTTCATTCAACCCGAAGAGCAGCAATGACTCGCTTCCAAAAAATGAGACTATTATGGCTAGAGACCATTATGAAAGCCTGCGTGAAGCTGAGACCAGATGTGTGTTCAGCTCACTCCAAATATTGCTTAGAGCAAAGCCCTGGCTTGTTTTGGTTTTGTTTTTAAACAAAACAGGATTGACAGAATCTCCTTTGAACAAGAAACGTTTTCTGATGTGTTTCTGCACTGTTGTTACAGACGTGTGGCTGGGCTGGGAACTCACACCCACCAACAGTGACCACAGCAGCTCTCAGAAGTGGATGAAGACATGGAAGGAGCCCTTATGTGATAGGATGGAAGCAATGGGGATGCCCGCCCATTTAAGTTCAGCTCCAAGAATCAGCTTGTGGTCATTGGGACCATGTTATTCTTTCAGTAGGATGTTCTGTATGAGCTCCTGGAAGTGAGAGCAATAACACAGCTCTGACCACTTTTTGCCTTTACAGCAAATCTTTCATCAGAGGAACCTCAAAGCGACTTGCCAGCAAGAACGGGCACAACCTCACCCTGTGCCTGTGAGATAAGCAAAGGATGGAATAGATTAACTGCTTAAAAGCACACAGCAGCTCTGTGGGATGAAGGAAAAATAAGAAAAAAAGCTTATATATATACATACACATTTGAAACCATACGGGGTTTTATGGAGAGGCAGCCTGGAAGGCTGCCAGGATACTGAAATTGCCACCCCTACACAACCACGAATACCATGGAAACCAGTGGGGCACTGGCAGGCAGGAAAGGAAATCAGCTGAAAAATGGCTTTCCATGAAACACAGCCAGGCTGGGACACTGCTCCCCTCCTGACTGAGGGAGGCCTACGTGCCTAACCACCAGTGTTGCTGCCGGTGGGAGCTGGGTTCCAGGAGGGAGTCATTCCCAGTAATTTCCCAGCCTGGGGTAATGCTTTCCTGGTGGCGGCCAGAGGATGACAGCAAAAAGAGGGGTGGCTGAAAACTGCTACATCATGTCAGCTGTGGTATGGAGGTAATGGAAACCCTGAGTGCCTAGTAAAGTTTCAACACATGCTGGGAGGTATAGGAAGATCAAAGGCAGTTGACATCTGAATGAGGACAGGGAAGGAACATGTATGTGCAAGCTCCTGCCTGCCCTGTCTGGTGAGGAACAGTTAAAAGGCATGAAACACTCATCAGTTTTCCCTCAGAATACTAAGAAAGCTCTAAAAAGGATTCCTTTAACCTGAACAAAAGTAAGCAAAGGAGAGAGGAGACCTGGAAAACAAAGCCAAAAATAACAAATGAAATGAATATAACAGGAATAACAGAAATAAACAAACCCAGACAAGCAGTGGAGTAGGAATGAACACACTGTTAATCTGTCAAGTACACCGTGCCCACATAAAACTACAGAGTAAGTCCAGAGAAATACCCAGTCTCCCAGCTGAGCAAGGTCACTTGCTTGTTACCAAACAGCACACATCCCTTAAAAAGTCATACTCCTGGTAAGCCAAGAGAGGAGGAATTGAAGCACAGAACAGCTGTACTCATTCAAAATACTGCTAAGAGGAACAGCAGCATCTTATGAGTAAACTGGATATGGTGCAACCAGCACCAGGCTTGAACAAAAATAGCCCAGTGGAGATGAGAGGCAAGTAGAGACACCAGTACACAGCTCTCCCTCTGGCTCTCAGCAACTGAAGGATGCAGAGGTGATCTCCTACAGAGCCTATATTGAATAGAGGCAGGGGGAAATTTCTACAGAAAAGCAAAGAGGACCGGAAAACCAGAGAAGCAGCAGAGCAGCATTTCTGCTACGCTAAAATGCACAGAGCTAACGGGCCTTCCAGTAACCACAAGGGAGGGTTGGAAGGGGATGGGAGCATTGCCATGGCTGGCCCTGATAAGGCTCTATCTAGGAACAGGCGAGGGCTGTGCTCATGGCCCGGCCGAGAAACTGGTCTGGAGGAGTGCGAGAACAACAGGATAACATCAGGCACTTCTCACACAGCTGAAGGACCGCCACTGGTCATCAGGAGACAAGTGCAGATGGGAGACTTTAAAGTGGTGCCAGAAAAAACAAGCTACAGCCAGGGTCGAGGAACATGGGATCCAACTCCTAGTTGTCAGCAATTGTGGTGCATACATTGCTGAAAACAGATGCAGTGCCAGGAAAATCCAACTCCCAGCATGAAAAGAATAACTTAGGAATGATAATGAGAGAAGCCGAAGCAACTGTGACTGTGAATTAGTGATTACATAAAAGTTCTTATCTTAAAGTTATGATAGGCCAAATTCTGAAGTAATTTTTTCAGCTAAGAATGCTCCCTCGAGACCCTTGTGATTTGGCCACAAATTGCTACATCTTAAAAAAAAAAGCCAAACAAAAAACTAAACCAACAAACAAACAAAAAACCAAACAGAACAACAAAAAAATTACATCCTTTTTATGCTGGCTGGAAATACGTAGCAGGCAATAGCTTTGACTGGCATCAAACATTTCTCCAGCAGGTAGCTGAAGTTCTCTGCTTTATGCCACCGTCCAGCATCACTGTGAGGGACAGGCCAGTCTTCAGGATTTGCTTCCTTATGTGGCTGCTACCCAGGGAAGTGGGAACTGTGGCTGTTTGGTATGAAGACAAGTACATGTTATTCAAGCTCTCTGAAACAAGCGAGGTACAATCCACATCACAGTTCCTCCCACCTGGACCTATCAAAGCTACTCCTGAAAAACTGAACAGTAGCCTGGGTACTGCCATAAGGAAATGCAGCAATCATCGCTGCCCGCCGTGTGCTGAACAGCAATAAAAATGTCTTTTCAAAATAGCTGGTCTGGGTAAAAAACTACCGATGTCACAGTGGCAGGCTCACAAGAGAACAGCAAAAGGATTCTCTCTATCCCATTCCCTGGGCAGTACTGAGCTCAGCAGCAGCTCTGGGCTTCACACCTGGCGACGTCTGTGTAGTTTCAAATGGGGCATCTGCAAATCCCAGAATCCAGTAACTCCCAAAGAGATGCAGCCACAATGAGACACCTCTCACCTCCCAGAACCTCTCCCCATTCCAGCTGGAGACTCATCACACACATGAAACTTCCCTGCTCATTCTTTGGACTTGGCTTATCAGGAGTAATATGCTGCCAACCTGCAATTGCTAAGGAGGTATCAAAAATAACATGAGAAAGTGAATATTTGGAGCAAGAGACACACCCTTCCCATGACAGATGACCCGCTGTAAAAGCCCTTACAAAAGCGAGGGAATGTGCTCAAATACCTGTTGTAAAATCTGAAGCTTGAATGCTGTGCTGCCAAAAATCCTGGAAACAGTTCTTTCAAATCATGCAAACACTTTGGAGATTCTGAGAGAAGAAATAGCTGGAAATAGTTTTAGATAAAAGAACCTTTCATGCCAGCTGGCAAAAGGCAAACAGATGGATCAGATAGATGGATAGACAGGGCTTAAAGCCACTTTTGTCTCAGCGGTGGGCTGGGCTTGTGTATGCAACGTCTGAAGGCAGCATATCTCATTATCTGACCCTCAAATGTTAGCATTATGAAATGGTATCAGATGAAGCTGCAGCCTTCAAAAGCGTCTCTCAGCCTGGCAGGATTCTCGCCTTCCTCCCAGCAGCACCTTCAGCAGGCCTTGGGCTGGTTTGGTGCTCATGCAGACCCCTCAGGTTCTCCCCTGCTCAGAGCGTCAGTCCAGGCTCTGTCAAAGCTCAAGATGTGTTATGGTGCAGGGAGTTTCACAAATACTTGGTCAAAACTCTTATGTTCCCATAGTGCAACAGCAGCAGGATGACCCCAGAGGGTGAGAAATGAAGGATGCCGTGAAGGCTGCGGGGAAATCCCCCAAACTGTGTTAGAAACTCACTGAAAGCAGGATGTGATCCACACAAAACAAACCATGGTAAGCATTCTGAATTTTTCATAGCCTGTGCAGCTTGAGTAAAGGTGATGTTTAGTTTTAGCTGTGCTTTTGGTGCGTGAATCTAAAGAGGCCAAACTGAGTCACCTCATAAGGGGAATTACACCTTGCTTGATGGGGATGGGCCTGAGCCACAGGTTTGCACGGGCCCTTGCAGTTTGCTTAGACCCAGACACCCGCTCCTCACCCCTTACGTGCTTTTCTCACAGGGTGACTGCGATGGGGGGTAGGTACTGGCTGTCCCCAGTAGTGGCAGCTCATTGCCTGTGATGTTTGTCACAAATTGAAAGGACCACAGTCCCCACAGGCTCCCTCCAGCATCTCATCCCCTGGGACTTCAGTGGGTCACTGTCCATGTGACATCCCAGATCTGCTGGATCACCAGTCAAAGCAAACCAAGGTCTCTGCAGCATCTCAACTGGTGTGAAGAGATTACAGAAATCTAGAAAGACTAAAATAAGTACATGGACCAGGAACAGTTTAACTTTCTTTTAGAAATGTGTTTTCTGCTGTATTTGAACTCTGCGTCCCTGAAGATTTCATGTCAAAATGGAATTGTGTAATGAATATTAAATGTTTATCAAGAAATTCACAGTTGAAAGCAGTCTGCAGTGACAGATCAAAAAGGAAAATCCCCTCTGCATCATTTCTGTTCTCATTTTTTACGACACGTTAATTCATCCAGAAGGACTTTAATACTCACCTTTACAGATATTTTTGCTTCTCACATCAGACATTAAACTTTGTCATCTTGTTCAAGAAGGCTCTGAGTTACCAAAGACATGGCAGGATTACACCATCAGAGTTGCAACACTGAAGCCCTGGCATGACTAATCCCCATGTAAATGGAAAAAGACCAAAGATGGGCAGTCTGTGCAGTGGGTAGGTGCAGAGCCAAACAGTCTCCTCCAGCCCACAGGCGCATGGGAAGCATGTCCATCCACACAGGAACAACCTTGAGTCTCTGCCACCCTTTTCCTTGGGTGCCCTCCTAGGAACAGTGGCACACGTGGCCCTGTGGGCACAGCAGGCATTGCCCCGTGGTTGTCCCCCTCACATCAGGACCGTGGCTTAGGATAAGGGTGTTGCTCCCAGGAAGAATGTTGGATTCTTTGTTTGCTTTCATAAGAATGTTCATGAGAAACATCCACCTTTGCATAAAGCATAAAACCACTTTTTAACTGTGGTCTTTGAAAGATAAGCAAAACTGTCTTCCCTGTATAAATGGCACCTGAGAGAGCACACGGACTTTGTGGTCCATCTTAGAGAAGTAGCTGCCAGAAGAAGACACCACACCAAGCTGGCTTCCCTTTCCTGTAGACATCATCTTGTGATGATTCACAGAGCCCAGCTGAAGGGCACTGATGATGTATCTGTATGATGCAATGGCAGAGCTGTGTCAGATCCAACACCAGGGCACAACTTCTCAGAGTAAGGACACTCATTTTTTTGCTTGGCAGAACAGTCTAGCCAAAAACTTGTTTGAAGTTGGCCCAAACCCTTCCCCAGCAGAGAGCAGGGGTGGCTGATACAGGCTCCCACAAGGATCACTGTGAGCCCCTGTCTCTCTCCATCTGAATTAATTAATTAAGGCGAAGATGAGGGCAGGACTTGCTGTTTCAAGGGACTCACCCTCACAGGGCAGCATTTCCTGTGGTTTCTGCCATTGAGCTGACAGCACAGGGACCAGAAACAAGAGATGCGAATTAAAAATAGAAAAGAAGACCTGCATCTTTTGCAGGCATAAAACCTGACTATGGATAGGCAAAACAGTTCATTGCAACAATTTCTGAAGGTCAGGGCATCATGAGGGGATGCAAATCAACAGCTGACAGCCAAAGGAAACCCAGATGTTTAAGCTGCATGTTGAGCAAATTTGATTGAGAAATTCTGATTGAGATTCTGTTAGTCTACATTCAGAACTTTCTTTTAGGTTAAAAATGCACTTGAAGCTCTTTTTTGCAGCTTTGACCTCAGCAAATGGCAGTTGTTCAACTGTGAGTGTCAGAGTTGTGAGCTCCAGTGATTTATTCAAGTCTCATGCTAGCTGATATTTCTGACAGCTTGGAGACTCACGTGAATAAATCAGCATTTCAGCTATTATCAGCCTAAGTTTCTACGCATTCTGCTAAAACAAAGGAAAATAAACTGATCCTACAAATGTGTATATCAGGAGTCAGCCAAACCCCAGAGGCTGCTACCTGACAAAACACTGTCTTCTTTTTTTTTTTTTTTTGATGACACGGTGTGGGACATAACAAGTCTTGTTTCTTAACGCCTGGAGTTACTTTTAGATTATACCCTAGATTGTACCTTCAGATTGCACAGGTGCATTTGGACTGTGCTGTTACATTGTCCCAGGCTCTGGTGCCCACAGTACCTGCACTTGTGACTCACCGCAGCACCGGGCGTTGGACGATCATCCACCACCACTGGCATCCGATCAAGCCTTGTGCAAAACCTTCACCAGGATCGGCGGGAAATGTGCCTGCTCTCACTGCCTGTTGCTGGAAACCATCAGGAGTCTCCAGGAAATGCCAGTCAGAAAGGGCTGGATGCAGCAACAAAGGAAAAATAAATCCCAGCCTAGCATATCGGAAGATACTTAGTATAAAGGAATATTTACAAGTCCCGCTTTGTGCTTTAGGCATAGCATTTGATGAAAGTGGTCTTCTCAGCCTTTTTCATTGGCAAAACAATGCACATCAGTTGGATTTTAGAAACAAAAGGTGAACAGTCTGACAAAACAGAAGCCTGGTTCCTGAACAAGGCTCTGACCCTCACTCAAGAAGAAGTATCTTGAGCATTTGCCTGTGAGGCAAGACTGAGGCCGTTTACCAGTGCCTTTCAAAGCAAACAGAAAGTCACCACTGGCCACAATAAAAGCTGGATCCAAATGAAATGCTGCACCCAGCAACTCAATTTTCTACTGATTTTTCAAGAGATAAATAAACTTTTACAAACCTTTGGAGAACGAAGACTTTCACTTGCAGCTCCACTGACTTCACCATCCTGCCCCAACAACGTAAACAAAGCAAATTACCTGAGACTTGCAGCCAGCAAGAGAGACTGGCCAGGACAGCAGAGTCTTCCTGTTTCTACATAAGAGGAAGTATTTCCTGGTCTTACAGGTGCAGTCAGGTAAAAGGAATACCTCCTTTTCTTTAATTAATTTTGTTGCTATTTGTATCTGCACTTTCTTTCATAGTTTCAGATGCACTAGTTACCAAGAATATCTGCTTCAAGGCATAAGCAGTTCTTAATCTGCCTTCCCCTGCCTTCTCTCCCAAAATAAGTGTGAGGCATTTTCCCACAGATGCTCCAGAGCAGATCTATTTTGATCACCAAAATATTAAACCTGCAAACTCAGGGGAGGGAAAAAAACCCACAAACAAATAAAGAAATAAAAGGTCTTTCAAATCAAGTGGATAAGCCAAGGGGGGAAAAAATAGACTCCGTCATTTCTCCTACCCATTTAATTAATAGCATTCCACTTCAGAAACAGCACGCACAGGGCAAACCTCCCGAGTGCCCGTTCACAGCCGAGCTCCTGCAGCCGCCCCTCTCCTGCCCTCCCTGCCAGGGGCCAGAGCTGGCCGTGCCCGAGGCAGGGCTGTGTGTGCAGCCATGCTCCCCACCCGGGCCTTGCTCCAGCCAAGTGTTTAAGCAGGCACATACCCTAGTGAAAGGAGCAGAACTGGTTGTGCTTCAAGATAAGATTGTCTGCCAGGGCTTTGTTGGAGGCAGCCTTGCAGATGCAGGAAGGAAAACAAGCTGTAAAGATGGCAAAAGGAGAAAGAAAAAAATGCCCCAAGGGAGGCAGCACTGGCAGGAGACAAAGAGCTCCTCGTTGGTGAAGGGCACAATAAGACAGACAAACTTGCACAGCACAAGTCATGTCCTGCATTAAGAACCCCCCTCGCCCCACTCACTTGTGCGTTCCGCACCTCCCAGGGTAGCCAGTGCTGGGGCAAAGTGCCAGGGACCTTGGCAGGAGCTGGAACAGTCCACTCACATCCCATGTTGTCTACAAACTGTCCTGAACAAGCAGCTGGGACACTGGCTCCGAGGCCACCTGCAGCAGGGGCTGCTTTGCTCACAGTGACAAAACCTACCTAGGAAACAAGCTGGGGAGCTACTGACCTAGTAAGTATTTCAGTGGCAGCAGGAGAAGCATTTGTTGGCACAGTTGGGAGGAGGATGATCAAACATTGCTCCCACAGGAGAGGTGACAGGTGAAGGACAGCAGAGCCAGCCCAGCAGCCCCTGCTGCTCACAAACCGAGCACAGCACTCAGGCAACTCACGTCATGTTTGCTTGTTTGGGTGGCCTGGTTGTTTTTCCAGATGTAGTCTCCTATTGCATCCATGGGTAAGGCCCTGCATTGTCTGTCCCGTGGATGTACAAAGAGAACAAGGACCTCCACAGAGGGTCCATGGAGGCCCAGCACTTCCTTACAGATGAAGGTTTTGCTGCTTGAACATCTTGCTTTGAGCAAGGCAAGGATTCAAAGGGAAATCCTAGTTCCAGTTTAGCTCAAGCTAGTCCTGTGCAGCTCAGCCTTTTGCATCCACCTGTCCCACAGGTATTTTATTCCGCACGGTTTCCTGGTTTGCACATCTCCACTTATGGCCCTTTCTCCACGCTCCAATCCACAACAACAGGAGGATGGGGTCTCCAGCTGGACAGTGAGGATGGTGTGAGGGCAGGGAGGACGGGGGAGCTGAGTTTTGCGTGTTGAGGTGGGAAGCAGCACTGCACAACATGTGGTTTTGGTTCTCGGCAGTCTGGAGGCTAAAACCAGCACCTGCAGCCCCACAGGAGCCCTGCTGAGAGCACAGGGAGGAGCTGTGGGGTTGGGACCCAGCTCAGTCCTGTTGGAATTCAACTGACTGGTGATAAACTCAGTGAGCCAGACAAGACCTGAGACAAGATAATCCCCACAGTTTCCTGCTGCATTTTTTGGCCTGATGCATCTCCAAGTTAAACCAGCACCTTGTCCTCACAAGTGGCTGAGCCGTGGTTCCTGGCACGCACTGGACCTCGAGCACAGGAGCAACAGGACCGGGCCAGAGGGTCCACAGCTGTGCCAGAGCACCGTGGGCAGTTGCAGAGCCCCAGGGACCCGGGAATGGCAGGGTACTTGCAGTGAAAGCCACAGCTGCTGCTTTGTGCCCTAAGGCTCAAGGTCTTTTCTTTTTCCAGAACAAGGAAAAGAGACTTGTGCTAAGTACCTCAGTTTGTTTAATCCACCATACAGAAACAAAAGCCTGAGAGGTTCAAAGCTCCAGTGTTTATTCTATCAGGCTTATTTCTGGGCTAAATAAACCATCAAAATCTAAGTCTCAGCTGAAAACATCTAAACATGCTAACTGAAGCTAATGAATAGTTAGTGTTTGGCAAAGACAAAGCATGAATCCATAATCATTGTGAGTCACCTGGAGAAACCAGAGCAGTAGCCAACAAAAAAAACCCCTTAGAATAACTCAATGGGAATGAAGATGCCTGGAAACATGCACATCATCAACACATCTCCAGCCCTGGTGAGACCAGAGTGGGGCAGTTCTGTAGAGGATGTTTCAGATCCTCACTGGCCACTGACCAAGGACCCCATGCCAGTCTCACCAGAAGCCCAACCCTGCAAACAAGGGCAGTCTGACATCTACATTCCCTCCGTGACTCATAGGATTGGACAAGTCAGGCTTTTGCAGACAACAAAAAAGATAAAAATCATATTGCTTGGGGGAGTGCCAAGCTATTATTTCACCCAATTAGAGTCTTGAACTGCTGAAAGTTAAAAGGATTTCCTCTGGAAAGAGAACATTCCCCAGCCAGAAAGTCTCCAGAAAGGTACGGGTGCAATAACTCCTGGCATTTGGTGTTAGGAAACAAGCGTCTAGACATAGCTGCCTTCTTTTGATTTGTTTTTGATGACATTTTAAAAGATGCTACAGTACAGATCCTAGAACTTGAATTTCTATTTTTACACTCTGGATACCTGTGACAGCTTCACACTTCCAGAACATGCTGGAAATTATTTCTACAATTTTGGTTGTTTTATTTAGCCACTACAGTGTAGAAGTACTATTCTCCTGGGGTTCTAATGGATGGACATCACTACTTGCACAGATGTGCTGTCAGGCAGGAACAAGAGCTGCCTGCACGGATCCTGCAGCTGAAACTGCCTCCTGGGGAGACCATGAGTGGGTTTGGCCCCCTGTCAGTCCTGCTTAAAAAGCCTCAGTTGATCTGAGGGCTCTTGCACAGGGGTCTCACAGGAAAGTGCCCGACACTCTGGTGCAAAGGTTCAAACACCCCCTCCTGCACTGCATGTGGCACACCTGGGTCTGGGCACAGGAGCTCTCTATTGGCATTCCTCACCCAACTTGGCACCTCCTTTCCCAGACCTCCTTGCTGTGAACTGAGCAAAGCCATGGAGAATCATACTGAGGGGAAGGTTTTTATCTTGTCCTGCTGTTCCCAGGTGGGCACAGGCAGGGTGGCCATAGGGAGGAAGCAGCTTCCCCTGCCACAGCACTGCCCGCGATTGCTTCAGCATGTTGCAATACACTGATTGAGCAACTGGCAATTATATTGCATTTATCTCTATCTGCAGTGTTATGGTGTTACAGTCACAGCTGTCTAAACAGGAGCCTGCCTCCCATCCACAGTAACTTCCATTTCATGTGGCCTTGCTGATCCTGCAGCAGAGAGCAGCACTAAACACTGAGCTCACGTTTTGGTGCTGTCCCCCAGCCAACCAGTGCCACACCAGTTTTTAAAAAGTCATTTTTAAGTGTGATTCTACATTGCTACAAAAGCAACCTTATTGCCACCCTGCAAAAGGAAACGTTTTGTGTTTTGGCACAGCGAGCTTTAGTTCCTTTTCAAGAAGAGGGAATTTACTGGGGCTGCCCTTAGACTGGCTGTAGCTTTATCAAGAGAGATTTCATCACAGACTTAGACAACCTTGCTCACAGCCATTGTGCTGTCAAACAGGTTTCCTTCCTCTTCTTCCCAACACTTCTACATCACATCCTATTTTCTTATAGTGCTTCATAAATAATGCGATAATGAGAGCCCTGTACACTTGTGGGATTTGGGAGGCATTATCTCAGTTTTTAAGAGGCGGAATATGAAGATCAGAGATTAAAGATGACAAGTCCAATGGGCTGTGATCCAAACAAGAGTTCTAATTCATTCCCCTCACATTTGGAGCCCTTTCCTGGCTTACATTCAGCCCAGCTTTCTTACTTCTTCATCCTAGAACTTCAGTCCTGCCCCATCCTTTCTGTCCAGGGTATTTCACAAATTTTGTACAAGAACATCACTGTCTGCCACTCACTGTACTTTGTTTGAGGTCTGTAGAGACAAAATTGCTGTTTCCATTGGACAGTAACTGGGATGAGAAATTAAATGTCAGAAAATCTGTTGTAGATTAATACCTGCTGAAAACTTGGGGAGTCATCGAACATAGTAACGCTCACCGCTGTAAGAGGAATAACCTTTTGCTTAAGAAATAAAACAGAGTGCAAAGGACATGACAAGAGAACGAAGCTCACAGCTAGGGCTCACCCTTGGAGGACAAGCACTCACTGCAGAAGCTCCTGGATTTCCAGCAGGGGCTAATTAAGCATAAGGAAGTGCAAGCATGGATGGAGCATTTGGCAGCACTCCATGTAAGCCAGAAGAGGCAGCCTCCATCCCAGGGCATCACCATCTCTGTGGGGGCAAGGCTGATGCTGAGGGCTGCACATCACACCCTGTGGCTGGAGAGGCAGAGAGCCTGAATCTGACAACTCAAGACAAAAAGATTTCTATTCAAAATTTTAAGCTGCTCCAAAAGACAACATGCTGCTGTGCTTCTCCCTGAGAAACAGGAAGCTACTGCTGAGCTGTCTATAGTTTATAATAAAATTATTATTTTTTCCAGCGAAAGTGAAGCCTTGCTGAAGGACCACACAGGCACCAGGATGCAGCACAGACGGCAGGAAGCTGACTTGTGGGATTTTCCATGTGAAGAAATAGCTTGAGAAGGATGGGTGACCTGAAGGCTTTACCTGAAAAGCACCAGTGGTTCTGTCCCTCCACAGCAGGCAGGCTTCGTGACCCCTGAGTTACCTCTGTGTCTCCACACCAGTCTCAGGAGGCACCTCTCACTGCAGGGACACACAAAATCCCAGGATAGCTCTGGAGAACAGCTTCACTCCAGAGCAGAAGGGCTAGTGCCTGGAGTGGCACGCAGTGCCTGCCCATCTCATTCTGTGACAGGGAAAAACAGGGCGCCCCTAACTTGGCTTCTGATGCCCAACAAGAGCTGCTGCACATAGGCATGGACACAGGGCAGGCAAGCAGAGGATGTGTGTCTGTGGGTGGGAGGAACAATTTCAGGATGGCTGGAGCAAGCAGGATGCCTGCAGGCAGCAGGAGCCGTCTCAGAGGAAGCGCACATCCACGGCCTGTAGGCACTGGGATGAGGGGCTGCTGCAGGGCAGGGCAGGGCTGCAGCAGTGTCCCCCAGTGTTCCTATGAAAACAACTCCTCATGCACAGGGAATGCTACCAGGCAAATTCCCAAGCAAACAAACAAACAAACCCCCCTAACATCTGTTTTCCCAAAGACTACAGTCTTAGCCTGAAGAAAACACTCATTTTCCTGACAAGGGCTTTAAGTAGCCCAAGTAGCAACTCAAAAAGCTGGATGATGTCTCTGGTGAGAGAGTGCCCCAGCAGAAGCAGACAGTGAGCAGCCCCTGCACTCAATGATGCCCACTCTGCAGAGCAGGGATGACAGCACAATGCACAGCTGTTCAATTCCAAAGAAGAGAAAGACAAGCAGAAAATTCCACTCAAAAAACCCCGACCCACCCCCCCCAAAACAAACAAAAAACCCAAAAAACCAACAAAAAAAAACCCCACACCAAAACCCACCAAAAAAACCCAAGCAAACCCAAAACCACTTATTTTGCCAGGTGCTTTGCAGCTGACAGCCAGCATGACTTTTCTTTTGGGCCAGTGTGAATAACAAGGAGAAACAGGTAGGAGACCTCCAGGACTTCAGCTCAGAAGCTGCCAGGCCCACGTACTTCACAGAGCTGGTCCCCTCAGAGGGAACATGAGATGTTGTCACCAGCACACACAGAAAGGCTGCACTGTCACTAGATGAGCACCTGGCAGCTCCCAGAAGGCTGGGCTGATGGTTGTGTCCCTGGCAGTCAAGTGGAGAGTGCCTGGGACCCCTTCCCTTAGTAGGGGCTGTAACTGCTCAGTCCAGAGGACTGTCAGCTATGAATTCAAACTTACCGTGGGCTGCCTGCCACTCCAGCTCTCAGTCAACATGAGAATAATTTTCAAAATTCACGTTATGTCCCTTTCAAACTGCCAACCATGCCTTTGAAACACCCTCATTCACCCTGTTCTAGGCTTAGCTCTAGTTCATCCACCATTTTCCACTGCTAGCTTTGGCTTAGAGTAATCCCTACAGATAAAATGCTCCAAGGATATTATAATTTTAGATCCTTCTGGTTCCACAGGTCTTGCTGTTTTGCTTTAAATGCCATCATCAGTCTGGCTAACTCTTCCTTCTGCATTCAAAATACTGGAAGCCTCTATCCTTATTCTAATTGTAGTTTCGGGATTTTGGTTTTGCTTTATCAATAGAAAAAGTAAAAGATCCATTTTTGCATGAATAACCTCCCTTACAGAAACGAGTGACCCATAGTTTAGGCTCTACATAAATGTCTTTGACACACAATTACTCCTTACAGGAGAGGCTGTAAAAGCCTCAAATTTACTGTAAAAAGATAAAAGGTTTGGGCCTCAATTAAAGGCCCATCGCACTTCTTAGGTAAAAATCAACACTTCTCTGTGCAAAGAGGCTATAGTACTGCCCAGCTATAACTGTGGTTTTTTTTATTATTTTAAGGTGCAAGACTGTACACAAAAGCCCAAACCATCATTTGTGGAAAACCATGCACGAGCAAACCTATCTTATCTGCTTGAACTGATAAGCAACTTGAAATGCAGTGACCTGGCTTACAGTGACTGCAGTCTATCACCACTGTTTATTTTCACTGATCATATTTAGCACTTGAACTGAATACACTTACCAATGTTTCAGCAGTAGCCCTTGCAGATATGCAGCTCATTGCTTTGAAGATGAGGAGTTTAACAGTTCAAACTAGAACCCAGAGTACTTATTTCTTTACCTGCTTAAAAGAGGTGATGGAAGATGAGTGTATGGTTTATCCAGCACTGGAAAACTTCAAATTTGCTTCCTCTTTTCCACCCAGTACTTCTGGGTCACAGACATTTTGAAAGAGAATAAAGTACAGCTCTAGTTAATTGGGTATTAAAATCAATATTCCCGGCATGGGAGCAGCAGAGGGAAAGACATGCTGCTTCATGACTGAGCTCCAATGGGCTGCCTTGTGAGATGGAAGCTGGCCTGCACTGGACACTGGCTTGCAATGATAAACCACTAAAATATGCTACATAAAGAAAGAAGTGAATCTCATTCCCTTGTTATCAAAGGAATAAGCAAAAGGAAGCAAAAAGTGGCCCTGGAAAAATAACTTCTCTCCATTTCAATCCCACTGATTAGACCTACTAGCAACTGATGTTCATATAAATTTTCTGATTAGGGTAAATTATACAGGGAAGTTTCAGAACAGCACGTACATAATTTATCTGATATGTTTGAAGAAGCAACTACATTAATAGTTTAGAGGAAACTGAACTTGATGTCTGGTAAGGACTCCTGTTTGAAAATGCATTTACAATAACAAAAAAACTAAAGGCACTAATAGTAAACTCTTCTATTTCATTATGAATACTCTTAAATACCTTTCTGCCCATTTAAACATTTCAACTTCGATTCACCTTACTTGTCTAGCAAAAAGCAGATGAACTGGAATGGTCTCAGCATACCCAGGCAATCTCAATCAGAGCAGTTAAATTCACTGCAACCTTCCTAAGGGGAAAAAAGAAGGCAGTTCATATTCTTGATACTGGTAGAACAGCGCATTAGTAACTTGCAATCTCATCAGGGATCCAGCTGCACTACCAGGCCATGAGGCATGGACAGTTCGTACCAAGGAGCTGCTCAGTAAACTGTATTCCAGACAAAAACACCAGCTACACTGGCTACAGTTACCAAATGTTACTTGGATGAAGAAAGGCATTTTTGTTAGGTAATACTCTACCACTACACATGAGGGAAAAAAACCTCCTTCAGGATAATTAATAAACTGAGTGCTAAGCATAGTTAAAAAAAATTTTTCCTTTTCCACCGTAAGAGCTCTAGAGTCTTGATCACATGATGCTACTTCAGTGCATCTGTATTCCCACAAGGATGGCAGAATTAGCAAATGTCTGATTTCTGCTACTAATAAGACACTTGTCTTTTCTAATTCACTATCAGATAGCTGAAGAAGTAATTTTGCCTTGGGTTTGGTTTGGTTGGGATTTGGGTTTTTTAAATTGGATTTTTTTGGTTGGTTTTGGGTTTTTTGTTTGTTTGTTTTTTGCTTTGTTTTGTTTTTAAATCAAGTGAGGGAAGCTGCTACAATCACCATGAAGCAATTTGAAAGCTACCTCACATTTGTTCAAAACGTGCATCTGAATTTTGTTAGCCAGTGCAGCAAAACCAAAACATTTGGAAGACACTTAAAAAAGGCTTTATCAAGAGAACTACAGTGCAGACTCGGTAACACACGTCAACTCTTCAAAGCATCTTTGATATCATGCACAGATATTTGTATCCATTTTAAGGAAAATTTAAGGATATTACAACCTTTGAAATCTTTAGAGAATAAACTGCAACAGAACATTTACACATTTAGAATGAATCAGTCATTTAGAACAATACATCTTAGAAACAGTCCTAATAATGGCTAGAAAAACCAGCAAACAAGTTAAAAGACAGAGGCATAAAATCTCCATAAAAATGTTTTTATTCCTTATCAGTGGCGACTGGTTGTGAAAAGAGGATCTATTGTGAGCTTTTAAACAAAAGAAACCAGTAATTCTCCTAATTATCAGAGACACCAGGGTATCCTGTTCCAGGGAGAAGACAGCTATCAAGCCCATCTCCTTGCCCTCTCGCAACACAGGGAGAAGTTTGCTTTCAGCAAGAGGCTAAACAAATTATGTTGAGAAATGCTACTCCGAAGCAGCTGTCCAAGAGCCAGTGTTTCCCCCTGTTCCACATCAGTCTTCACCCTCATCTTTAGTTTTCTTTTTTTTCTTCTTCTTTTTCTCTGTATTCTGCAAACAAACAAATGTTGCCATGAACAAAGCATAATGGGAGAGCAAAGCAACACGTGTAGCTAGGCAACAGGGCTCACAGCCGAAGCATCACCCCAGCTGCCATGCTCAGCAGAGCACAACCCAAGCCACGTCCCTCCTCAGCTGCTGAATGCACTGGCTGCTCACAGGGGCCGGAATGCTGTGCCACGCTGTCACAGCTCAGCACTGTCCTCAGGCCCTGCAGCTGACACACACAAAGGGCAGAAAATTAAACCCTCTGTTAAGAACAAGACTTCACAACTGAGCAGAAAGTTGGGTTTGGTCCCATCTGCCCTACTGCTGCTAGGAGATATTAAATCAGCAGGTACAGCCTCTGCTCCCTCCGAGTCCCAAAGTTGCCTGTGGATTGGCACACTCTTCCCAGTAGAAAAGATGCAAAGAGGGGGAAGATTAGAACTGGAGGTGGGCAGAGGACAGGAGGGGTATGGAGGCATTGCAGTTACAAACTTTCCAGATGTTATTTTGTAATGCAAATCTTCTTGGACATTACAGTGATGGATATGACAAAATAAAATTACTAGAACAAAACTATATGCATGCCATGGATTATACATATAAGAAGTCCTCCCCACCCCTCACTCTACATTCTATGTTTTGGAGAGAACACATTCCCAAAAAGGATCAGGTAGCTGTGCAATTCTGCCTCACCTCAATTATGGGGCTGGTGGGGAGGTCCTCACTCAGTACTGCCTCTTCTTCAGCTTGCTTTTCCTTATCCTTTTTCTTTTTCTTCTTTTTGACAGGTTCACCATCTTCTACAGCTGTCTTTTCTGTACCACAGAAAGGACAAAAATGAAAGGCAGGTTGTCAGTTATTAAAGACTGCAAAAGAAAAAGCTATGAGATGTCAGAGGATGCAGTGACTCCTACTGACCCTCTGCCTTGCCCTTACCTGCAGCACTACTCCCTGCTATAATCAAAATATACAACTGCTTAAGGCACGAGTGACAGTGTTCAGACAGCACTATTCACATCTGGTGAATTCACATTACACTATTCCTATATGCTGCTCCCAGATTTAAAACAAGCTTGCATGCTTTCGTTTGTTTGCCAAACTACCTTCAAGCAGTCCATTGGAAAAGAGAGCGTCCACAGTTTGGCAAATATTTATACCAGCAACACAGGAGCAGCAAAGAACTCTAAATCCCCCCTTAGAAATATATTTAGCCAGCAGTAGCTTGTTCACAACTGATTTCTCTATCTTGATGTTGGAAATTTGCTAAGAAGCAGACCAGTTTTCTTTACTGTTTAGATTGGCAAACACAAAGATCTCAATGCAACTTCAAGCATTTAATGCAGAAACACTCTCCTATCCTGGATGACAGGAATTATTTATAATATTATTTATATAAGCTAAGAGGAATGTCAGCCCAGGGAAAGATTTACTAATGACCTTACAGTTACTTTTCAGAACTATTCATCAACAGTTGCCCTAACTAATCACAGTGGTAATGGAACTGTGATTTACCACTCACTTCCTAGAATACATCCCACAGTCTTAGGAATCTCGAGGTAAAGAAACCAAGCAGAAATCATTACCAAGCTGACAGCCTATGCAGCAGCCAGGCTGTTACTGGAGCATACCCAAGTCAAATTTACTTGCACAGCTGAGTCAGTGCAGGATACCAAGTTTCACACAGTACTCATGACTAAGTTCATGATGTAGAAAGCACTGTCCTTCAGTAGCTACAAAATTGATGCTGAAACCAGTGGTGTTTGTGGCATGTACAGCTGCTGCTGGAGGTATGACTCAAGACGTCATTTTCTCACCATATGTCCCCCAAGAAAGAATCAATTTCATTTTCAAGAACACTCACCACTTACAAAAAGAACAAGTTCAATTACAAAAAAACAAAACAAAACAAAACAAAAAAACAACAACAACAAAAAAAACCACATAACCTCCTAACATCTTGATTGTACTTTGCCACAAGTTTAGCTCCGCAAGCCAGCAGAAGGATTATATGAGTCAAAAATACAGTTCAAACTCTGCCTCTAACATTAGCTTCAGATAAAAAAAGTTGGCTTCAGGGTAAAAGATTTCTATACATGTCTACAGAAAAATATAGCCAGCTAACACATTTTCTGACTTTACAAAACATACCAGAAGCAAAACAGCAAAATATTTTAGATTAGAAACCTGGTAAAGATAACTCTGAGTGGATTCTGCCGTACACAAAATTCACAGAGACCAGTGTGCGAGCACAAGGCACTCAAAACAGGTATAAAAATAAGTGTCTTCATCTTCCTATGTATGACATGGGGAAATAAAAAGTAGCTGAAAAATCAGCATAAATGATATTAAAGCCACACTGTGTAACAGGAGCATACACGTCGTATTTTGCTATGCTACATGTTTTTACTCAGCTGGATTGGTAAGATATGCATTTCCAAGAAAAATGTTGGGTGGTAACCTTGAAAAAATAATTTCTTGTGATTACCCTATGTGTCATCAAGTCTCCTCACCAGGCAGTGGAAACTGTCACAATTTACAGTGCAGATGATGCACTGGGTGCTCACAGGCACTGTCACTTCTCACAGCAAGCAGCAGAGCCCTCCCTGAAGATTTCAGCTGCTGCCTTCTAGCAAAGCTCATCACAAGACTACACATATTTGTACCCAGCCAGAATGAGGATAAAGGCTCCAGGGGTGCTGGCCTTTTCCCTCTAGGTGCAATACTTCTAAGTTAATCAAGGCCAGTGGGGGTTTCTTTGTGATACACAGCAGCTGACAAGGAAAACCAATAGATTGCTCTGACTCAGGCAGAGGCACCGAAAGCAGCACCCTGAAGAGCAGTTTGACTGATGGTCCTGGGAGTGCTGGACATCAACAGCAGCAGTTCCACTCACCCATTTTCCACCATTTTTGTCTAAGCTTTTACACACAAGCCTGCTGTCCTGAGGTACCCTCCCTCCTCGACACAATGCTCCACACGTGCAGAATGAAGTCACACTGCCTATCAGTAAAGACACCCTGTCAAGCTGCTGCTATTGTATCTTGCAGGGTTCACTCCATTAACGCCATTAATTTAAGATATTTCTCTTTTCAAGAGATACCTGCCGAAGTCACTAACTGCTACTATACCCTGATGCTAAATGCAAGCTGAAGGCTTCCCTGGGGGCACTGGCTAGCCCTGCTGGTGGTATGCATTCTGTTTGGCCACATCCAAATTCAGAGACCACAGTCACAAGAACACCTTGTGTTTTTCCCTTCACCTTTTTGTCGTATTTCCCTTCACCAACATGAAAACAGGTTTTAACAGACAGCTCCTGAAGTGGATTATAACTTGTTTCAGGCACTTATCCTTCCACGTGGTTTCTTGACAGGTATAAAAGGTGAATGTGGCTTGAAGTCACACCTCAACCCCCAACCCCCTGCCAGTTCCCACTGCCATTCACACATCCCAAACAAGGAAAGAGAAAACACCACACACCTTATCTTGCAGTAACATTTACACTTTGGGCTGGCATAATGCAAAATGCTGTCCCCTCTTTACAACAGATATTAAAACCAATGGTTTGACCAAAACTTTTCAGTGGCACCTTCCCAGCTCCTTCCTGTCCTTGACCTTTCTCTTGTAATACAAACCAAATAGAAATTTCTGGCCAAAGAATGCTTTTTTTTCTGGGACTACTTTTCCACCACCCCCATTTTTTATGCAGCTGCACAAACAGCATGGGGAAGGAAGAGGCAGAAACTTCTTTCACAACACACTGTCTGGATGTGTTATCTCTGACCAGGCAAAAGCTGAACAGAGTACTGCAGCAAAAAAAACAACAGAGCCAAGAACAGCAGACATTAAAGGCTCACATGCATACTCAAGTGGACATGCAATATAAATCTTAATGCTGGGACCTCCTCTGCACTCTTCTGTGTATTATGCACTTGCTGAACTCCTCAGCCTTCTAGGACTACCAAGCCCCTACCAGCTCACTACACAATCATAGAAATCATGCTGGAAAACATTGCAAGGCTATGGTCTGCCTAGCTGGTGTCAGGGCAATCCACGTACCTGTGCTGGGTGCTCGAATATAACTGCAAACATGAGGCAATGCTATTTTCAAGGGTACAAGAGGACAGGCTGAAGGGATTAGTTCTGCATAGAGGTGACATAAGATAAATAAACTCTCTGGAAACATTTATTCTATAGTCTGAAGCAACTGGCATAGTTAGCACTAATGCCAACGTAGTCAAATAAAATGACCCAGATGATACAAAGAACTGGGAAAAAGCAGGAGCTATTAACCATTCATTTGAAGAATGACCCATCTTTTAAGGATGAAAAGCAATGTATCTGAAGCCTGTACTTCAGGTTTGGGGAAATTTGAAAAACAACCAGCCAAACAGCACAGATTTCAGTAGTCCACAAGTATTCTGGACACTACCTCCAGCTCAAGGACACCTGCTAAGCTCAACCCAATCCCCAAATCTGAAAGTAAAGTAAATGAAGCAAAGGTTTGTGTATAAAAGCACCAACCTTTGAATAATATAACTATGAACAGAAATATCCTCCTCAAACTACAAAAGAGCAGGCTGGAAGTCAATGCAATATTTCACCTGCTATGAGCTCCTGCCTGTGAGACGTCAACACCTGCTCTGATAATGCAAGGGAAGCCCAAGAGAACAATTATGGCTATAGTAAGGGAAGTTAGCTCAAAAGCAGTAGCTGTGAGAACATCCACATTCTCCAAAAGCAAATGGGCAAAGTTCAAGCCTCCAAAGTAC
>WAAG01085815.1:16162-31526 GCA_013390105.1 Tichodroma muraria | reverse complement strand
CCATGCTGCTCTCTGCAAAAATTGGGGAATGATATATATGGCTGAAAGGACATTGTTGGAATACACCTCAGATCTACCTAGCAGTGCCTGGGCTAAGTAACCTTTAGGATGGAGAATATAGGGAAGTCCATCCTCGAAAGACACGAGATCTCTCCTGTCGCAACTCTGTGCTGCCTTGGTGCATTCTGTTATCTGGGGACAGGAGTTTCACAAGAAGCCCTGAGGAAAAGGGTGCTGCTGTGGCTAGGTGCAACCTATACTTTTGTAACAGGGTATCCTCAGAGCCCTGAGGAAAGACATTTTGTAGTTCTGCTGTTGCTTCCCCTGCCCAGCAGCACTGACTTTCTCCTTTCTCCATGCCTTTGGAAGAAGAACAAGGTGTATGGATCAAAGCTTTTGAAGGGGCCTCAGTCTTGCAGAGAGGTAAGAGAAAAGGCAGGCCTATGGTATCTGCTATCTGCTTCCAGTTTTCTCACACAAAAGAAAGAAAGAGTCAGAACAGCAAGTTTCCCCTCTCTATGATTTTGAGTACGTAGCCAAGAGATAGCTGATGGGACTTTCTGAACTTGAGCAAGAAGTTGTACCAGATACATGTAACCACACAGACCACAGTGGTTCTTTGACCTCACTCTTTTCTGCAGAGAGACCAGAGCCACACGCATGGCATAGGCCAAATGAAAGTGTGTGACTGTACACGAGGGTGTGATTATACCTGAAGCCAACACCTAGCCTGAGTTTGGAACAAGGACTGGGCTTCAGCCAGGAGACCCTGGTCTCTCGGTCTTACATGCACGCTTTAAAGGAGTATTTGCTCTCAGCAGTCAAATGCATACACACAGAGCAACATCAGAACAGATCTGATGCTCACAAATGAATAGTAAGTTGAAAACCCTGTAGTTTTTCCAGATGAAAGCATTGTGTAACAGCTTGAACTGCTTATAGGGCAAAATATCTACTGTTTTATAATAATTTGAGTTACAATGAAGGGTATTTTTCACTCTAGTCTCTTTAACTGTGGCTATACAAAGTGCCACAGCTCGTCTTAAACCTCCTATTTACCAAAAAGATTTCCACACATGAGGAAAATGCAATATAATCTGTTATAGTTCAAAAAATAATGCTTGTGATAGGATATGACTTTATTTTTGCATATGTAAATCTATATATTGTCCAGTATTGTTTCACCATTGTCTCATCATCAAGATTAACATCAAATCAAACAATGAATTATTCATGAGGTGTGAATAAATGAAATTAGCCTAGCATTCACTCTATAAAATCACATCTTCTGGATAAATGCCCTTTTTTAGCCTTTTTTTTTTTTTTTTTTTTTATGACTGAACACTAGAAATAATGACCTGGCTTGCAGCCTTGCTAGATTAGCTCTTGTTAGGATGATATTTTTAGATGAACATAGGTCTCATCAACCGAGAGATGTCAGGCCTGCTATCATTCCTGTCAGCTTCCTAACTTCCAACACTTTCCCTCTCCATCCCTAAACTCTGCCCTCACCCCTAGTAGCCATGGTACCTGGAGCTCAGATTTGTTGAGCTTGACTCATTATCTACTGTGTTGTAACAGCAGTTAGAAACTGAATGACATTCAATTAAAATGATATTAGCAGCTCAGGAGTGATTTTGTTTAATTTACTCCTACTCAGATGTAAAAACATTAGTGACTTTTTTAATTGGACCTCATAATGTCTAACTCCTACTCAAATGCAATGAAATTAAAGACTTTGGTGGCTAAATACCGCTTAATTTACTCCTACCCATCTATAATGACATTAAAGATGCTTTAGGATAGATATTGTTTCCAATCATTTATATTCAAAAGAAATCTGAGCTTATAGGTACTATTATTGAGCATATAATAAAATCATACAAGAAATTTATCTATACGGTAGGGGATAGTTGGCTACAAGTAATATTAAAAAGCAATCATTCATTTTTAATGCAAGGATATTAAAAAGTAATGCTAAACACAAGAATTTGTGAAGTTTTCTCTTCTGCACAGCCTCTTCAAGGACACAAACCATTTTTTTTTTTAATTCAGAGTGCAGTTTTAGATGGAATATTTTTATTACATCGCACGTGGTTTTCTTAAGCGGTATTTATATGATAAATCCAAGGCTGACTTACGTCATTACTGAGATAGCCAATCTACTTTTCAGTAATGTAATTTCCTGTTACTGTGTGTAATACAGTTTAATGCAGTCTTCTGAAGTTCAAACATTTGAGAGGAGTATGTGGTTCTCTGTCACATTCACACTACTTCACATCCCCTTAAAAAATTACTTGATCTTTACTGAGTTAATGCTGTTTGCATCAACTATAAGCACCTGCCCCATGTTTTGCAACATTGATAAGACTGAACCACCAAATCCTTCATGTCTCTTTTACTCACACAATAATTCCACCCATTTGGCCTCTGTCATATTCCCCTCTTCCTCTTCCCAGCCTTAAAATCAAAATTATTAAAAATGTCTTCCTTCACCTACATAAACTTTTAATTATTGAAATGAAAAGCATTTACAAAATTTCACTTATGCTTGTATTATGAAAACAAGCTGTGCAGATGACAGATTGTCTCTTGAGATGGAAGAACAAGATTTCTGCTTTAATCTTGTGCTCTCATCTAGCATGTGGCTATGGAGACGTTCAAATGGAAGAGCCTGTTCCAGGTAAGCACCATAAACCATTACCGAGGAAGAGAGAAGAGATTTCTCTTCTTCCATCTCGGCAATACACAGCCAGGCATCCTTGTCCTGCTGAGTGGTGGGTGGTTCAATGACTGTCTTTTCAAGTGAGAGTACCTGATACCAGCCTCTTCCCAATTCAAATGGAATATGGTCCTTGAGCTTTAACACCAAAGCCCTTCAGAAACCATGATCTCTGAATCATTTCCTGATTCTGAAGCAAGAGCAAACGTACTACTTCTGTTCGCAAACTAGTTTAAAATAATGTATTAGTTTATAGTAGTTACTTTATAGTAATTTTAAGGTTTCACTGTAAAAATCCATTTTAATCCAAAACATTTGCATGCAATTTTGTAAGTCTTTCCACTCAAATCTGGAATTTGGACATGGGAGATTTAATTTTTCCCTGGGCATGGGTTTGCAAGGATTGCATGGGTTAGCTAAGCAACGTGGGCTTGAAACATTAAGGACGCTATTTTGGAGTATTCATAGCAACATTAGTATCTGCATAAGCACTTAAAGTTAAGCACCAGCAAATGCAGACCCTCTGTTTTGACCTGCAGTGGGTCATTTGCCAGGTCACGCAGCGAAAGGGACTGCCCTGTTCCACTGGTGCTGGGAAGTGTATTCCCTCACACCGTCCCTCTGGATACTGCACCCTGCCATAGCATCGTGCCACGCTGTCTCCTGCTCTATCTGCAGAGCTGCAAGACAGAAACACTCCAGGAATTTATGGACTATGAACTACAGCCTTTCAGGTGATGAGCTGGAGACACGAGTCCCCTGTGAGGTCCTGGCCTCGGAGCATGACATACAGCAAGACCGACACAGGTATTTTGCCAGAACCTTCAATGCTTTAACGCCCTAATTTGTTTACGGCACACACATGAAAATGTGGCACCACAACTCAGCAATTTGGCAAGAGCTGGGAGAAACTCTCCAGGAGCCCTCTGGTGCCCTTCCTCACCACAGAGCCCAGAGTCTGCCAAGTCCTCCCAATGAAACACAGTGTCATTCCAGGATCAGTGAAGTCTCAAACATACAAAAAACACACAAGGACTTCTAATTGGCTTCAATGTCGCAAACATGAAAGGAATCATTAACAGAATACATTTCTAAATACCTTGCACATATATAGTGAAAAAGACTCAATATCATTAATTCAGGTGTGAAATTACAAATTTCAAGATACATAGCCAAGTACAAATTTGTCTGTACAGGAAACATCTCAGGGTGCAGCACAGTAAAGCAGACTCGGCTTTATTCATAGTTTTTTGTGTACTTCCCCCAAAGCCAGAAGCATTTTTGAAGTCAAGGATACTATCACAGAGTGAAGATGGATTGACACTTAGATGCCTACATTGTGCAGAGATACTTTATATTAAGACATTTACTATTAAAAAAGAGCAAGAGAGAACATACACATTCATCAGGAGGAAAGAAAACCCAACAAAACCAATAAACCGTATCGCTTTCTTTTTCTAAGATGGGCACCTAAGATGGTCAAATCCAAAACGCCAATTCACATTCATCTAGTTCCCTTACTCCAGTAACACGGCCTACAAGCAGATCACTTCCCATGGAATTCAACCTTTACCAACCACAGGAAGGCAAAGTCCAGAATGTGTTTAAGAACATCAACTCCCTGTTACCACACTGCTGATTGGGCAATTCCATTTAGTCTTGATCCTGTGACTGCCACACGTCTACAAGGCACCCTAATTCTCATTGTGGGTTCTTGACCCATTATATAGAGCACTTAAACAGTCTGTATCCTCTCCTATGTAACCTCTTAAAGCTATTATTCAACAGATATTTGACAGATGTTTGCACTAACAAACCTCACGTATTTTCCAGTTTTCTGGAAAAAAAGAAGCGGTGTTTACTGTCTCTATCTATTTCTGTCACCTCTGCTAAAAGAAATGTTTCTCTTGCAATTAGTTCAGAATTGTTTTGGGAAAAAGGAAGATACTGTCTAATTTCCATGGTGGAAATTTTAATAAACAGCACCCTCAAGAGGATTAGAACTCACTTCCTTTAATGTTTGGTTTAAAAAAAATAATAAAAAAACCCAACAAAAAACCCAAAACCCCCACAAAACCCAAAAAACCACAGTTGCTAAGCTACCACTTTTTAATACAGCCAGAATAATTTCCAAGGGTTATTTAAGGTGTTAAACTACAGAGCAGATACTGTGCAGGAATCCAGGTACGCACCAGTATCTCATCACTAGTGCTTCTGTGGTGGCCCGAGGCATCTGCGTGGTTTACCGTGAAACTGAAGCTCACCAAGATCAAACAAGCAATCAGTCCCCATTATGAGGTGATTCTTTAAGGAGGTGGCTTTGGAAAGCGATGAGGAGACAGGCTGCTTCAGGGCTCCCTGTTGCTCTGAGCACTTGGGAAAGTTGTGAGAAAAGCTAACGTAAAGAAGAGTTCCCATGTTTTGATCTGAGGGTGAAGAGTCCCACGGCCATCCCGTGGGCTAAAGGCGTGAGAGCACACCGGGACTATTTCCTTACGCTACAGCGGTATGGGGCCCAGACACACGTCGCGGACCTTTGGAAGCGCAGCGTCGGGCCCGGTGCCAAGGGTGACGCTGCCCTCCCCTCGCCGCCGGCAGCGCGACCGGCGAGCGAGGACACGGGAACCGCAGCTCCCGGCCGGGCACGCTGCTGCAGGGAGCGCCCGTCAGCCCCCGCACCGCCCGGGAACCGGGCACCAGAGGCAAGAGCCGGCCCGGAGTCCAGGTTTATACAGTGGGTGGGCAGGGGGCGGAGAAGAGCACCAGGGCCCAACGGGCTGAGGCACAGGGCCGGTGCGTGGCAGGGCTCCCAAAGGGGAGCCAGTGGGTGAGTCGGGCTGGAGAGACAAGGGACAGGGGCGAATGGGGCATCGAGGAAAGGAGAACTTCCCAGAGGGGAGCCATGCGGGGAAGAAAGGGGCAGGGCAGGCCAGGCCAACTGGGGTACAAAGAACTAGAGTACATTTACATAAAACTGCAAAGCACTATGGGACAAGGCCTTTTCTATATGTTATGTGTCTGGGAATAGTTTTTATACCTCTGTACCTCCTCTCCATGCCATGGCCACTGCAGGTTCATGAGACTCCAGAGGGAAGGAAGCCTAGCAATTACACCTCGCTCTGGCTACTGGGAGGGCTGACTGCAAAGGCATGTTGATAGTGCTTGTATTATTTAGGATGGATGGCATGGGGGGGATTACAGTCTTCTCCCCTGCCAAGTTGATTTCAGAATCTTGAAGGAGCCTAACCTTTTGTGGAATGTCTGGATCTAGCAGTGAACAGCCCTTAAAAATCATTCTGCCTCAGAACAAAAATTACATGTGCTGAGGGCAACCACAATTTGCAGAGCATCAGAAAACTCCACTCTGCTGCTTCATTCTGCCTTATGACGGAGGGTACATGTTTTCTTTGCAGAAGTAACACCATCCAGATGTCTTTTCCCTCTTCCACTCATTCATTCCAACTGAACACATATCAATACCACTAAAACTGATTTGCTGGCATTTTAGTCTTAACTTCACTGACAAGGAAGACTTCCAAGAATACCAGAACACCCAATGTTAAATGCAGCTGTAATTTACAGAGTGAATAAATTTGATTCCCCTTTGGATGTTTCTCTCCAATGTGTTGTGCCAATGCTCAGGTACCAGAAATTAAATTCTTGATTGTAGGCTTAAAAAGAATCTGGCAACAATAAAATAAAACCTTGAGAATGAAAAGACAACTAGATGATGTACCCTTAATTTAGTAAAGCAACTTTCAAGAGGTATGTGTTGGGTTCTCACTCTGCTGCAAACGTATTGGCAAATATTGTTATTTAGCCTTTTTTTAACAGTTAACATTTTCTATGTGTTTATCAATTTTTAGGAGAATACTTATGTGTTAAAAAAATATCCTCACTTTTTAAAAACTCACTGTGATCTAAGGAAGCCTAAACAAGGACAGCCTTCTGACGAGCAGCCAGATTCACACCTAATGTTGTTTTTGAAGAGTGTAAATTCCTAGAGATGGAGCACCCAGCCAGATACAGATGTGACTAGGACCATCAGAGAGCACATCTAATCCATATGCCAAAATGAAGATGCTTTTTCAACTCAGAAGTATTTTCACAGATGCACTTCGGCATGAAGAACTATTTTTAAATCACTTTCAAAAGGCATTTTTACTATATTTTTTATCTAGATGTTTTTTCTAAAGCTAGACATGAGATAAGTATGTACTGAAGAAAACTTGGGCAGAAATAACACACATCTGATCATTATTCCCTGGAACAACAGTAAACAGCTGCTTATCTGTGATTATCCTACTTGGTTGTAGCATTAACATAGAAATAAAAACTTTCAAGATCACACTACTATAAGCTCCACAAATGATCTGTTATACAGACATGAATGGTCCTGGTCCCATTATTCTGAGATAATTCATTTTCTCCTCTCCTCCCAGGTTTTACTGCCCTTTCTTAGCATGTCTGGCCAATTTCATGACATGAAAGCCTTACTCAAACATACTGATTGTTCACTTTACTTATCATGTACAGCAATTTTGGTTAATTATTTTAAAATCCATATATGTACATCTCTATATATAGGCTCCACATGAATAATACAGGCTAACATATAGAAATTAACTCTATGTTCTAATTGCTTTCCTAATTTTATTTGATATAAAGTGGGAAGGGAGTTTTTGCATAGCTGTTAATTAAGATTTCTTTTTCAACCTTCCCAAATAGTATAATATACTGGGGTAGAAATACAGCTTAACCTACATTCCACACTCAACCATATTCCTTTTTATGCTGTAGTTAACAGAGGTGTTCATGAATCAGCTGAAAATCTCAGTTTATAGTTGGATGGCACTTTTCTACAACTAACAACAATCCTCAGTTACAAATGCCAAACAGGAAGAGCACATCTGTGAAAAACAAGCCTCTTAGACTGAACGAATGAGTAACAATGATGTGTGGGTTGTGCTTTCTATGCAGCAAACTCTGGGAAGACCTTTCTGTGGAGAGCTATCTGAGAACAATTGGGGACGCTTTGGTGCTCCTACTCGCCTCCCACAGCCCTTTGTATCAGCAGCTCAGTGGAGAGAGTCTGACAGCAAGATTCTTTTGTCATTTGAAATCTCAGGTACTGTAACTCGGTTCAGTGCTGCACAAATGAATCTCTACTGAGTGGCTGTATGTTTCTACAGAAGAGAGAAATTTCTCAATGGCTGGCTCTCAGCGTGCAGCGTGAATTGTTATCTACCAGTTGTCCTAACTAAATCACTCTCTGCTAAGAAACCTTCCATCACCTTGGTCTCCCTGACTTACCCAGAGCAGCAAACTCATTTCCACATAAAAAAGTAAAAGCTCTACAGCACCTACCTAAAGCCCTACCTATGCTGTGCACAAGGATCTATGATGCATGCAGTTCCTCTCCCACTTAGTTGAAAGGTGAGGAGTACCTGCGCTTAAAGCACCACTAGGTTCTCCAATACCATGCTGAAAAGGTGCAAGTCCATAAAAATGGAAATTCCAAACTCGAAGTTCATCTTCATATCCATATCTTAGTGTAAGAGGCATTTCCCCGTCGTTCTTATAAGCCCATCAGAGAGACACTGGATATGAATATAAAAATACAGAAGCATGAACACGAGCAAATAATTCTCAACTTCCAAGATCCTGTCAGCTGCAAACAACCCCCCCTCCCTTTTTTGCACCCATAATATCAAGGGGTAACTAAAAGTATTTGCAGTACTTCAGTCATCATACCAGGCAGCTGCAGAAAGATAGGGCAAGGACATTAGCACTAGCAAATTCAAATTGCTCTTCTTCCTCAAGTCCCACATAAATATTTACATAATTCAGCAACATAAACTCAAGGAACTGTCAGAGTTCATTGCTGAAAAAACCCTCCTTTAACTGCTAGAGGCACACCTCCCTAGGCCAGAAGAGCAGATTGAAGCCATGCAAATCTTCTTACATCAAGAAGAGGGCTACACATTTTAGATAGATATAACAAACTGTTTTAATTTTGCAGAAAGTTCTCTCCCATCTCACCAGAAGGCAAGTCCTCAAATACCTCAATGACATGAGAAACAGGCTCTGATCTGTTCACTTTCCTTGTTGCCAAAGCAGACTACAGTTTTCCAAATATGAAAGACCATTTTTTCCCCAACGACATAAAATCCCAGTCACTGGAATCAGTCTGACAACAGTTAATTTATTTGGACTCCTTCTACCTCATCAACATGCTAGAGCTTCAGGCTGTAGCATAATCTCAGCATTTTTCTCTCCTGAAAAACAGATGCCACTAGGAGGAAATAACTTTATGCTCTGCAGCAATTGTCACATTCCCAAAGACAACTTCTCATGCCTTTCATCAAAAAGAATTACCAAAATAGAATCTTTCTACAGACTCTTAGGAGTTCCCTTCCATGGCTTTTGATAGCTACACTTGACACCATTTGCCCAGCTATAACTAAAGACAAAAAGAGGAAACACTGTTTAAAATCACCAAATCTCAGATGGGTTTTAGCCTATGTGAAATCTGTGAATGTGTAGAAAAAGAGCCTGCTTAACTGAGAAGATTGGGAATGTATGCTATATTCAGTGTGCTGTTTCAGTGATGAACTGCAGTGTCTAAAAGTCAGCCACAGGTCTCTGGGGTACAGCCCCCTGTTCCATTACTGCTTACTTGTACAAGGGACATTTGATTCCTATATTTCTGATCTCCCCACCTGTAAAAAAGCGAGCAAATAACTGCTTAACATAGATGTTCCAACATCCATTGCCTTAGCTTTTGCAAGTCGTGACAGGTCCTAGGGTAGAGAGCACTCAACAAAAGCTAAAAGTACTATTAGTTTAGATCATATTTTCTGCATTTTTTTGTCCTACTGTTCTTAATTTTGAGGGACAACTGCAATTGCACTTCATCCATTTAGGCTTATCCTAAAGTCATTATTTGTTATGATGCTGTTCCTGCCTTCAAATACAAAGAAAATTACTATCCCTACCCCCTCACAGGCAGGATTAACAGCCACAGAAAATGAGTTATGGTTATTCTTGCTGACAGGAGCTCAGAAGCAAATTCATTTACAGAAGTCCACCTAAGCCCAAGAAAGAATTCTGCACCCTACGTCTTCTTAATTCTTCTTCACAGGTACAAAATGTGTTTTTCTTCATCACCAGTCTGCACACTCAAGATATATGCTGAGACCTATTGGTGCCAAAGGCAGTATGTAAACTAAGTATGTGGCTTAAAATAAGTAATGCAACAAGATGCAGAGCCTGTGCACTCACATCAATTTATTTTATACGAAGCATGTATTGAAAGTATTGCCAGTACAGGTGGATCATTTTATATTTAGGTGGAATAATAATTATTTTACTTATGTCTCTGTCAATCTCCAAGTAAGCAGGCTCTGTATAACATTCAGTGAGACTGTTCACAAACACTAAATTGGTAGTAACCGGCCTCATTTTTTCTTTCAATTCATAGTTTCACATTTTTTTAGCAGAACAGGTACCAGATGCAGCTACATGGGCTTATTTTGGCTGCATTTCATTTAGAAGAGCCATAGATCCTGGCCTGACTGTTTTGAATGCCCTTGATGGGCACGCTCATCCACCTTGCTCAGAACTAGGCTGTTACCCAGGTACTCAAACACTGCTATCAGCTTTTGCCCATTAGACACTACTGAAGAAGGCATCCTTAAATCAGCTGAAGACAAGACATTGTGGGATAAAATATAAACTGGATGCCAATGTACTGCACAGCGCTTATACAGATCAACACCACACAACAGTGATCTCCAAACAGCCTTCAAAAGAGGCAATATTTCAGTTTAGAGATCAGCATCCAGCTTCTAACCAAACATACTTCAAAACCACAGGCCATGTTGAGACGAATGGCAACACTGTTCTGAAACTATTCTGAAGAGCTGTTTTCTGAAGTTGTTGTACTGTAAACGTGTACTTAGCTACCTGCAGCTGCAGTGAAAAAAGCTATTGTGTTTCTCCGTGATTCACAGTAATCAATATATGAAAACTAAATAAATTGAATTCCCACCGAAAGCGAGAGAAGATACGAGACAAATATCAGATGTCTAACAGCTGCAGCTTTCCAACAGGTACCTCCAGGACGCGCCGCAAGTCCTCGGGAGCACTCAGCACCGCTTGGGACGACGCACGTGAGCTCTGATCCGTTCTGCGGCCGGCGCTCAGGGCCGCACCGCACGCGAGTCAGGAGCCGCGTGTGCGCCGCTGCCGCGACAGACGGCCCCAGCCAGGTCCAGCGCGCAGTAGAGAACGTCCTACGTGGATCCGGGCAGTAGGATTGCTGCTTTAATTGTTTCTTTTCACAAATACCAAGAAAACAATGACATGTTTCTCAAAGTTTATCTGGAGGATATGTCCTAATCCTGCTCCGTTAGCTGAAGCCTACGTATTTCAACTTCGGTTTGGATTTTGGTTTTTTTTAATCTAGAAAGTCTTTATATGTTTAACAAAATATTTCTGAGTATGAAGTCAGGTATTACTGTTACCAATATCTCCTCTACCAAAATGGAGTAGATGCTTTGCCAGATTAGATCATATATAACTTTGCGTATTAAAAAAGTAGATGAAAATGCCAACTTACATTTATTTTAATATGATTGTGTAATTTGAGGTTTATAGAACCATGCATAAAGCATTTGTTATTCCACCTTTAACAAAACTGATCCATTAACTCTGACCATATTTTTAGTACAGAGTTTGCTACAAAAGCATTAGGACACATTATGAATCATTCTGGCATTATGAGAGTTAATAGAATACTATATATTTTTCAGGATTATGAATATTTAGTGTCATACAGTAAATTAAAAAATCAAGTTTAACTAAGGTTAAAAATATCTGATGATACAGTACATAGATGATTGTAAATGTATATTAATGAAGCTTTACACAATTGACTGGGTATCTTTTCGTTAATCACTCACAAACCCATGCCAAACATATATCAAAGACTTCAGCTCCTTTTTCATCCAATCTTCCGACATTTCATTATTATGGTTACCTGATTAATGGATGCAATAATATATGTGGCATGATATGATATGTTCACATTAAATTTTAATCAAATATTACTAAATTCAGAAAACATTAAGTAAATCATGACTGATGAGGCAATATTGCTGTACTGTCGTATTGATGGTTAGAGAAACTCACAATGGAGTTAGAGATTAAGGAGGAGAAGTAAATCTTATGAGGAAATAGAAGTATCTCAAGTTTAACTAGTTGGTTCTTTTAAAATTGCCTTCCAGCCAAAGGCTGAATATTAGATCCATCAAAAGTATTCCAGTGTCTGTAACTGATATGAATGCTTTGGGTTTTTATACTGCAAGTCGTCTCATTCTTTAAAAAGCGTGGATTAACATATACCCTGCAAAATGGCCTTTACCAAAAGATGATGGCCTGTGGAGGGAAAAGAAACATTCCCCACTGCAGTTGGGAAAAATTAGCCCAGTTTATTTAAAACCTTGCTCTGACTTGAGCAGCAGGGTGTCAGGCACATGGAATGCACTTGGTCTGTTCATTTTAATCTAAATTACACTTTTGTGGCTTTACCACAAAAAGAAGGTGTGCAGAGAGACAGATGGGGGTTCATGTTCACAGTCTAGATCTACAAATCTAAGAGGGTTTATGCTGTGGAACACCAGAGAATGTGCCTCTACTGCTGCAGACAGCAGCTTTCTTTTCAGCTTTACGCCAGTAGTTAACAGGTTCATATGAAAATTTGGTACTTGTATTGGGCCATAATTCTATATTGCACTTTTAACTGACAGACAGGAAATAAAACACTGAACTTTCTTTTCACTGCTGTGTTTGATGAGAGACCTGACTGTATTCATCTACTTACATTTCCCGTTCTGGTACAACTTCTGATGGGATCTGCTTATGTTGTCCTGTGTCTGCCCTGAACACGCATCTCCCCGCTCCCATAACTGAAAGATTCAACTTATGGTTCTGAGCATTACTCTTTATAACAAGTCATTTACCTGAGTAAAACTCCATCTCATGAGAGTTAGATGACCCTTTAGAAGCTAAATGATGAATCCTAAAAACCAGTACTGGAGGAAGTACTAGCTAAAAGACTGCAATGAAACATTTCAAGTATTAACCTGTCCTGAAAAAATTTATTGCAAAGAATTCAGAGCTCCTAGAAATAGACAGTCTGAGGTGTTAATTCAAAACTTTCAGTGTAATAATCTATGACTACTCTTGTGTAGAATTTCAGTCCCGTGGTACAGACTAAACAGGTCTCTTCTTTCATTAATTTGTTCCTTAAATATAAAAATAAAAGGGAGACAGTCGTCATATTACCATCTTTTTGGTAGCCTCTTACACCAAGATATCAGATGTTACTGGATCTGATTTTGATTATGTGAAGTAGCATACGAGTCCTGCTTAACTGCATAATTAATTGTATTCACAAATGAATGTATTGCACAGTACTTGCCACAAGACCTTTCCAAAATGCTGCTTGCTTCTTCATGTCCTGGTCTCACTTTCAATCCCTTTTCTTGTTTTGAAAGATTATGAAGGGTGTAAGATTGCCTTGTATTATGCTTACCAGCATGGGAAATCTCAGTGCTACTGCACTGCAAATAAATACTACTCAATTCTGCAACTATACTCTGAATATTAAGAACAATAAATATTTAACATGCTTAGCTGGATTTTTTTTTTTTGACAACTTGCTTTTTGCTAGAAGTCGTTCCATATAAAGGATTTCAAAGAAAAGTATACAGATAATAAAGGCAGAAAAGGAAATTAAAATGCTCAAATGGATACAATGAAATTAAGGACCAACTGGGAAGAAGCAGGCAGTACTGATGTATCTTGGTAGCTCAGTTGAGCTATTGGTTTATTACTGGCATACTTAGATGTATGGCACAAGGATTTCAGTTAAACACCTTCTTGCTGTAAAAGTGGGTTTGGAATTTTTTAAGCATTACTTGCTCATAAAACCGATTGTGAACAGTTATAAGAATAATTAAAGCAATTCACTAAGTTATCTTCCTCCATACCCAGATAAGTTTTGTACAGTTACAAGATTAAAAAGCACAAAATTCCTGTGAGTGTAAGGCCTAATAAAAATGGAAGAATACATCCAAACCCACAGCTCTTACCTCAGGCAAACTCCCACTGGTGTTGGCACCTCATGTGATACAGAGAAGAGTGCAGACACTTCAAACAAAATTGCCTGGAAAGGTTTGATTCACTCTCACTTGATTAATTGAATGAGTATATATAAGTCAGTCTTGCAGCTCTTGCTTTTCTCAGGAATGGAAACATACCATAAAAAAATAGGGTTCCCAGTAAACTTTAGATCAGAGCATGATGTTATGGCTCAGGCCTCCAAAATTCTGTAGGCTTCTACTAGAATATTAACAAGATCCAGCATTTAATGACCCAACATAGCTTTGTAGTCTACAAGGTTGTGTCAAATATCAGACCTTTTGTCACAAAGTCAACTTGAAATGGGCCTATTTCTTTGCATTACAGTCTCAGAGAGGACAAACAAAAGAATCCAGAAAATTTTTGACTGAGCACTCTGGATATGTGATGTTCACTGTATGTTGAGAATGTGCCAATTCCTAAGGGCAAGGAAAGCAATACTGTACTGTCCAGAGAAACACAGCTGTGGGGTTAGGGTAAGAGAGCCAGTTTAGAGAAAGAGAAACGGAGTCGGTGCTAGCAATGCAAGAACAGAACCTTCATATCCTTTAGCAAAGTAAAGCTGCTAAACAAACCTACTTCTGTCCAAGCTTTTTAAATCCCAGAAACCAAAGCTAAAAAGGCCTTCTACGTTTGTGGATAGGGCCAGCTGAGAGAAGCATTATGCAGCTGCCTGTGGCAGCATTTAGGAAGGCAGTAACAGGAGCACAGATGCGGTACTGACTCTGTCAAAGATGAGCATGAGTGGAGCAGCAGGTCTGAGATGAGGAAATAGGGGCAGGCCTGTGGGTTAGAGGTGACAGGAGATTTGTGCAAGGGTGGGAAAGTGATGAAAGGGAGGGTGGTGGCTTTACAATAGAGCTGTATGAGAGAAAATGTATTAAGAAATTTTAGGAAGAGGCTTGGGGCAATGAAGCATACATGGAAAACATGGAAATCCTCACATTTCGACTTCTCATCACTTTCAGATGGCCAGTTCTTTCTGACCCCGTTTTTGATGCCAAAAATGTATCAGCCCTACTCAATATATAAAAGAAAAAGTCAGTATATCAACTGCTCATCACTGTGCTCTCACAAAATACTGAAAACAGGGAGGTTACTGCTCAGCTTAATAGTGAGGGCTTATGAACGCAGAGACAAACAGTTTTCCTGGTATCTTGCACCTGGACAAAGTAATGCAAAGGAATACTACTTAACCTTTCACCATTCCCACCAACTCCTTTAACTAAATTAGTTGTTCTGAGCAAAGAAATCACACCATAAATATAATTAGTTACTTGGAACCTGATCTAAAGCCTAATGAAATCAGCATAAGGCTTACAGAGAGAATGAGCTATAAAGAAAATATTAGTTTGATTGCTGTGGGCAAAACTACTTTCAGATCTAAGCAGAGGATTTAACTATTTTATTCTGCAAGCAATGAGAAAATATCTT
>WAAG01085814.1:12936-51191 GCA_013390105.1 Tichodroma muraria | reverse complement strand
ATAACTAATTTTGTTCTCAACATCTTGATTTTGGTGAGTGTTCTTTGAGTCCCCATTTTCACTCTCTTTTTTAAATCAGCTTTTTGCCTTCCTATCTCATACAGTGCACTTTTCTCCTAAAAGTAAGTTTTTCTGCATGTGTAGAGGCCAGCTGAATGCTCTGCCTCTTCTTTCTCTGTTCTGCAGTTTCAAGCCCACTTATTATTTACCTCTTTAAAAATTAGGAATCCGTTTATTGTCTGTTCTCCTGTGAGCACTATACGTCAAAAATTTCTAAAAATGCAACCTTCTCTGGTTTATCCATCTTTTGTACAGCCTCCTGAATTGACAGCAGGTCAGCCCTTTTAGGATGAGGCAATGAGAATTGCTGGTAATTACTGCTTGCAAATGTAAACAATCATGCCTGTGTGCTGAAGGGACCAAACTAATGTCAGCCAATTATAACCAATGAGAAGAAAATCATAGTTGCTGGGCTGGTGTGAACGGTGGCAGCCAGGTAAACACAACACTTCGCCTGGAAGAACTGAGCTGACTAACTCTGCTTTTGCTCATGTTGCATGGCCTCTTTTGAATGCTTTCAGGTCTTCAAAGGAGTTGCAATCCAGAATTTGAGAAACATTGCTGGAGTATGATGAACTTCATGGGACACTCGTCATCAGTAGGAGAAAACACATCAAAGAGGTGGCTCAGTACTTGTTAAGAAAATGATATTTCTGAAATCCATCTGGATCATAAATCATCAAAGGACAGTTTGAAATAGACCCACTTGCCTCTTCACACCGAGCTGACAATAATGTCCCGTATATGCTGATAGAGCTCTCTTGTCCTGGAAAGATATTAAAAGCCATCTGCCTTGCCTTGATGAAGTGCCATTCTTACTCTTATTAAAGTCAATGGCAGCTCTTCTGTTAGGCGGAAGTTTGCAGTGTTTCATAATTTTTAAAGCATTAGGATCCCACAGTGGAAAGTGTGTTTTATAGGCTAAACTTTCTACATGGAAAGCACATGAAACAGAGCAGAAGGCTTTCCTTAGCCTTGCCAGATAAAAGAAGCTTGGAGCAAACCCTAGGCCAGTGTGCACTGCTGTTGGCACTAACAATTTTTGAGGATGGCATAATTAAAAGAGGAATCCTAGAGTGGAACTGCACATGACCATTTTTCATCAAAGCTTTTCAGATGGGTCCCACACTGCTGAAATCAATGGGACATTCACAGGACAGGATGGAGCTTTAGTGGTTTGTTGGCTGCAGTTCTCCATTGACATTTTTCTGGGGCTGCCTGAGGTCAGTGCCGTAACTAAGGATAAAGAGCAGAAAAATTCAGCTATCTAACTGGTAAACTTGGCTACATTTTACTGCAAAACCTTTTCATATTGAAAATTTAGAGGAATTGTGCATGGATTGTAAGTGAAGTTTTTGCTCAACAAATTAATTCCTTGAACTGTTGCTAGGTGTGGTTTCAAAACAGTTCTAATTCTACCAATATACCCTCTTAAATAACAATAAAACATGACTATAAAAAGAATTAGAAATATGTTTCAACAGTGTCCCTTCTGCTGGCATAGCTTTGTTAGTTTGTTATGTTTTGTATTAGTACTTTACATAGATACAAGAAAAATATTCTACTTAATAAAAATACTGTCTCCTATCAATAATGGTATTTAATACAAATCACATCAAAGCTCTCCATCAGACACTGTCAATTTTTAGTGATATATTACAATGGCTATCATCTGCTCTGTGCAAGTTTACGAGCACATACAAGCATACATCTGCAGCCTGTATGCAGATGCTATACAAGTTATTGCATTGAATTGGTGAGGCCAGTTACAATTTAGAATTGCAAATTATCTGTAGATAATCAGAGTCCTAAATTATACATTGTCATGAATTTAGCTGTGTAAATCTAGAAATTTTACATTACTAAATCAGAGAAAAAACTGTAATATATGGCCCATATGTTGAATTCATAAGGGAATTTATAAATGCTTTTGTTATTATAAACCAACAGAAAGCAGTTAAGTAGAATATCTTACTGTATTTTACAGGAAAATTTTTAGGCAAATAATTCTGTACTTAGTACTACATGTAGGCTTTTAAAATATTAGCAAGATGCAAAGATTATAGCTTTATTTTCAGTAGTTTATTTTTATTCAATTAATTACATATATTTGCTACCAGAAAGTTTTGATTTAGTCTAATAAATTAATTAATTATCTTGGGAATATGTGTGGATGTAGGTTTAAGAACATTTTGAAGCAGATTATTCTACATGGTGATACCAACCACTGTGCTTTTTCTGGATCACAGTTTCATAATTTGAGGTCATTAAGGAACACAGTGTGAGACATAATCAAATCAAGGCCTTTCCTAAACCTGGAACACCAAAAATCAAGACGCTACTGTTTTAAAAATAAACTCAGATTTAGCTTGCAGTTTGGTAGGCAGCTCCCACATTTCCAGGGAACAGGAAGGGATTAATATTCTCTCTCTGCAGGTGGGAAGGCAAGTTGCCACCCTCTGCTCTACACCTGCTAATGCAATCCAGGGTGGAAGGAGGGGAGGATATTCTGATGGATGAAATAAAGAAGAGAGGAATCAGGGCTGGAACTCTGCTGTTGGGTTGAGGGATAAAGGCTGATGTCTAGGACAGAAATGACCTGAGGGGGTAGCCCCAGGTTATGATTAGAGTTGTTAAGGAATGAAGAGTGGGCTGAGTCAGTTTATTTTTCTAGTAGCAACTGGAGTAATTTTAACTTGAATTTATCTTTGGGGTTGTTGATTTTATCTGAATAATTTAGCAGGTATTCCTAGCACTCCTGTGAATTGCTTTAATTAATTTTCTTTCTTACACAATCAATTTATTCCAAATTTTTTTTCCAGTTTTAAAAAAATTTACTCTTTTTACTTGTGATTCCCAGAGGTGGTGAGGCATGTTGCTCTGTGTCCTGCTTTGGATTCTTTGTGTACATTTTGAGAATGGAAACCGAAATAAAGTCTGGTTTTATTATTCCTTGCACAGCTTAGCTGTGAAAAATGATGGCATGCTTAGGACATCTCAGGGAAATTCTTCATTTTGGATGTCATGCTGATTTCTTGAACAATGAGAACAAGGCATCATCTGTGGCAATATCCACAGAGGAGCTCTTCCCCTGTTATCTAGTTTTTCCTGTCTTGAGAGAGTTTCACAATGAACACTTAGTGTGAAGAGAAGTGATGTAATCAGGTAGACTGAGCTGCACCAGGTGTAGGAATACAGGATGGTGATGGTGTGTTTGCATGGGCAGTGTGGGAGCCGCTCATCACTCCCGTTCTGCGGTGGCCTGGGCTGCAGAGCACACAGAGGTTGGGGAGAAGCAAGTGGGTGCAGCAAAGCGGCCAGAGATCTGAACTGACATTGCCAGCCCAATGCCTCAAAAGCCACGTGAAAGTTCCTTGGTTCTGTACTTTTTTCTGGGTTCCACAACATTTCCTTTCTTCCCTTGAGAGCTGCAGCCCTGGATTTTTATTCCTCCACAGTTCTTTAGGAGGAGGAAAGCACAGCTCCTGCTGTGACAACTGATCTAGAGGCAGCCCATAAGGAGGATGGGCACTCCATAAGAAGATTTTGGATACTATTTCAACTTGGCTGTTCTACTCCTGCTTTTCTGGTAGTGTGGTATTGATATGACTGGAAATTGCTTTCCACTAATCCCATGCTCCCACGCCTGGTTTCCCCAAAGTGTTGGGCTCTGGCCATTAATTTTGTGTTGGTAATGAAAAGCTTGAGTAAAATCCTTTAAAATAGAGTCATCTTTTTTTTTGTCATGAAAATGTTTAAAACAGGTTTATACCATGTATACTGCTTGTAATGTATTACATTCCTCTGAGGTTGGGTTCGTATTTTACCATTGCTGTCTGGAGTTCCTTGTGATTTTACTCCTCTATAAGGACATTGGCATCCTAGTGCCACAGAGACATGCTTTGAACACAGACAGAGTGACAGCCTGCAAGCCCCAGGTTAGGCAAATAAATAACTTCTGTATGGTTATGGCTTATGAAGTCCCCTTCATTTAATGCCTATTGTGGAAGCCCCAGAGGTATGCCCCTTGTGTGGGACTTCCTTTTTTGCTTTTTAGAGACAAATACCAAGTGCATACTGCATCTAGTAGAGCAACATGAAGCAACTAAAGAAGCATTCGATAGCAAACACATTCTGTAGTAAAGCTGGTGGTAAACCATATTAGCAAACTTGCTGTGAGTAGATTTGACTTGCTTTTAGGGGTGAATTAACTCAGACACTGTTTTTCTGCTTATTGAACTTATTTTCCTGATTTTCATCCTGAGGGAATTCATAGCCATGCCCTGGGGTGGTTGCACAAATAATATTTTAGATAAGTAAATCTGACTAATAACACACCCATCCATGGCTGGCGACCTAGCACATCACAAATCCTGACACCAAGGGATGATCTAATCTCTGGAGGTATCTCTGGCCTGAAGGAAAGCAGGGGGGAAGAGAAGGGTGGCTTCTCCAGTGGGTGGCACTTAACTTAGGGTTTGCTCATCCAGCAAAGCACTGGGAGAATTGTGTGCCTTCCCATTGCCATGTCTGGTTTGTGAAACACCTCCTTTACCATGCCTGCCTGCAGTGGTAACAAGCCCTGCACTTTCTGCATCTCTAGAGTCCTCTTCATTTTGCATAAATCCATTCAGGTTTATAGATGGGCCAGTTAAGAAGCTGAAATTTTATCTTGCCCCAAAATTACTTTTTCCTGATGATCAGGAATGGCCATCAGAAGGGGGAGACAGTAATTTGCTCCAGCAGACACCTACTCTACTCTAGGAACCATCCTCAGCATCACCAATGCTGTGGCAAAGTAATGTCTGTGAAAGCAAAACTTTGCCAAGAGGTGACCAAGCACAAATGTGCTCACAAAGAGGTGACCATGTGCAAATCAGGAATATCTTCATGAAAGTCAGTAGAGTTAAAAATATCAGGCCTCTGTTAAGTTGCGTCAGCCTGTCCACCCCCTCAGATCAGCATCCAAACTAAGAGAGAAGAATTATAATTTCTGGTTCAATTGGTGGTGCTGGTTTTCAGATATGACTAATATTAACGTAGAAAAATGGAAGAATCTGGGAGAAAGGACACACAAGAATACCAGCCTTCTGGAAAAAGTCCTTCCTTTTCTCCCTCATTGATGTCTTATGACATGAGGTCAGCGTACAAGAGGGCAATTCTGGATCCTTCATTGTTCAAGGCAGTTTCAGGTCCTTTAAAAAATCATGCCAGGCTTTTGCCTTCATTAATCATTATAACTGAAGTTGCACTGCAGTGGGCAAAATAATGCCACTTTATTTGTTCATGGACTGAAGCTGTGGTAACACATATTACCTCCTAGGAAACTGCATAGCTATGGGAACTTGGCCATAGATACAATGAACTTTATTTACTTCCTTAGCCATTTTCCTTCTTTTCTTGGTTTTCCCTTCATGCACATTTCTTCTTGGGTTTATCCTCTGTGTAGCAGGCAGTGATGCTGGGTGGGAAGCTGGCCCCGGGGCTTTGAGATGGGAGAGCTCGTGTGCAGCCTTTCCCTCCCTCCAGGACTGCTGCTGGCATTCCCTTCTGTGCCGATCCCAGCCTGCTGGCAGGGGTTTGGTGGGGAGAGGCTTCTGCTACACCCTGTTCCTGGCAGGTAGGCTCTCCTTTAGGGCAGTGCCTCTGGCTGTGCTAACAAACCTGTTTCCTGTCAGCATGCAACTCCAGCTTCCACTTTGCCTGCCTCCTCTGCAGTAATGCAGAGAAGAAAAGGGCTCCCTGGTTTACTTGACTGTCTTGTGTCCTTTATAGACGCTGTGACACTAAGCCAGACCCCATTTATACGTAACTCACTGCACTCATCCCTTTAAATTATAAAGGCACACAACTGTCTGTAAAATGGCTTAACAGGTCCCTACAGCATATAATTAGCATGGCATGGGCTCCTCCTCTGGGCTAGTACAAACAAGCACAGCCTTCTGGATACTGACACCAGGCACAGGCTGTCTCAAGAAGAAAGCATCTGTATGTCAGAGGCGAAGTGGACAGGAGCAAGCCCTTGTTGCCATTGGGTTAACACAGAGCCCCCACAAATCTGAGTGCTCCTGAGAATGCCCTATTTTCCTTGCAGACTTGCTCCTAGACAGACCCTCAGGGTTTTAACACAGGCCCGGGGTTCCCAGCCAGTGGGAAGTCCTGCTCAGTGACTGATCCTTGCCTGAGCTGACATAAATCTGGAAACCTGCACTGTTTCTACAGCATATGCAAAGATTAGCTACCCAGTATGTGCACAGCCAGCCTGGAAGTCCTGTGGATTTCAGATAGTGTTGTTCTGCTTGTGTGAGTCTCTAGTATAATAAGTCTGAACTGTTCCAGATTCTAAATTTGCCCTGCTCATTCATGTTTTTCAACAGAATTGAGCATACGTGCTAAGCCAAACATGTTTCAGAGCTTCCAGATCTATTGAACATCCACAGATCTTTTGTGCAGAGAATGTACAGTCAATCTGAACACTTCCTGACATGTTGGGTTTGTAACCCATGGTCTACAGACCCATGTTTCCATCTAGGAAATCCCAGAGAAAGTGTTATAGCAGTCTGAGGGTTAAATTAATGTAGTTTTTTATGCTTAAAGACATCTCAACTTGCCAGCAGTCATGCTTTTGTCCTCTGGAAATGAATTCTGAAGGTATGCTTGGCTAACCTTAATTATTTGTCAATTTAATGTTTGCTTTCTCTTGTCTTCAGAGCAACTGATGTGAACATGTTCTCATGACTCAGAAGTACCACCAAGCATCCAGAGGTAAATGCTCTTCTAGTTTTCTTTGTCAGACACTTCATATCTATCCATGTTGTTTTTTCCCTTGAATTTACTGGACTCATTTAAAGACTGTCTGCCATTATAGCAGTGGCCAGTCAGGTGAAATGCTGATAGACATGGAGACTTGATTCTGCCTTGAGAAGGGAGTCACTTGTGAGGCCAAGTTTGGGTGGTGACCTCAATAGTGTGGTGCCATCACCACAACCAACACAGGGAAGGTCACTGCTGCGTCCTATATGTGGACCTGAGGACACTGGACTGTTTCCAGTGTTAAATATAACATGAGTGAATTCAAGGGTGTGTGTCATGTCACGCAACTCTGAGTGTGAATCAGATCATATTGCAGTGAAAGAAAAAGCCGCTGTGGATACCCTTGAGAAGCAGATGCTGGGGGACATGGGTGCAGATGTGGTTTCAGGCTGGGATCCAGTGTGTGAGGAAATTTTGTTGCCCAAGGGCAAAGTGGGCAGTCCTGAGTTTTCCTCGGGCTAGGCAGAATGCCCTGCCTGTGTGTGTGTATGTATGGGCCATGGAGGGGAGCGGGGCGGCTGTGTGTGTGTGTGTGTGTTGTGGGCAGGGGTCAGCCCTTCATAAGTATGGAAGCTGTGCAGCAAGAAACTCACAGGTGTGTCAAGGCAGATCCCCAAGGAATGTGGGATTTCTCCTTGCCAGAGGAGATGGGGGTTCTTGCAGGAAAGCCCCATGGAGCAGAACCTCATCGTCAGTGCTGGATGGAAGGGAACGGCATGGTCAGAGGGAAGTGGCATCCCCTCCCATCTGTCAAAGGGAAATGGAAGCTCTACTTTTGCTTGTGCTGCGTGTTTAGATTTCAGGTTTTGCAGGCAGGCACTGTTCCTTACTGTTTGTGCAGTCCTGGGCCCAGTAAATCCTGATCTTTGCCAGGGCACCCAGGCACCTCTGCAGTATTGATGAGTAATACCAGACCCTGTAATATTAACTTTACAGCAACCCCTGGCTACGTGGTCAGACAGGCTCAGAAAAGAAACAAGAAGATCAGGAGGGTAATTCTGTTCAAATATGAAGCAAGGGATGTGGGTGCCCACTACTGAGTGTCAGAATGGTGGCAGAAATTAGTTTTCTGGAGGCAGCTGAATGAGATTTGACATACAGTGACTAAAACACAGTATGGAGATGTTTGTAGGACAAGGAGGGCATCTGCCAATTGGTTTCTCAGTGTCTGTGTATTAGGAAGAGTTTTTAAAACACTTGAGTTTTTATCTGGAATTATGAGAAGGTGTGGCAATTTGGCTGAGGAGTGAAAATGGAAGATAGAAGGTTGAGGAGCCCAGTGATCCTGAAGCAGTCAGGGTAGCATCTCTTCCTCTGAACCATAGTTTTATAAAAATGTATTGGTTTTGTTACCAATACAATTGGTTACCTCAGAGATAACAGGTCACTTAGATTTATGACGTATTTGAAGGGAACTCCCGGCAGTGGCAACTCCAAGCCTTTATTTGCAATGGCCTTCAAGGAAGAGTAATTACACTTTGCTCAGTTTATGTATCAATATTTCACAGAATTAATGAGGTACCTCTCTACTGAGTGTATAGGTACTCTGCGCTTAAGATTAGCTCAGGGTAGAACTGATTGCTGCTCCTCCCAAAAGTTCAAATTCCCTAATAGTTTCAGAGGATCTTTGTTTCTCTTCCAGCTAAGCCAGAGTGGTGCAAAGTCAGTGAATTACAATAAGCAAGACACTCCCTAGTGCTATTTTCAGTCACTTTTGAGATTAGATCTAGTTGTCCTTTCCTTTGAAATGAAAGTAATCCATTTTTGTGTGTTAGTTGCATTCTGTGTTACTTACATGAGCAAATCAATATCAGGGCAGTAATTTCAGTGTTCTGCTTATTATGGGTAATGCATCCTATTCTCTCATTGAGGGAATTGAGAAGTTTGGATTCTTAAGATGCTGATGAATAGAGGACTCTTGAGATAAAAATCTCCTTTTGAAAAGCAAAGGAGAAAGCAGGGAAAATAAGGTGATTGAGGTCAGGTGTTGGCATTATTTGGCATGTTTTCTAAAAGTAATTTTTTGACTAGGAAGAGCATTTGGGCTTCAGTTCTGTTCTGTTCTTCATATCCATCCATCCATCCATCCATCCATCCATCCATCCATCCATCTTACATTTTATTTTGGATTTAATGTGCATACCCTTTTTAAACTGTTGTTGAGTTTAAGGTGTGCTCATTAAAAAACCTAAAAATCCACTTAACACCCCATGAAGGACTACCGATAGCTTCAACCCACTGGAACCATCTGGAACGCTATTCTTCATCCTGGCCTCTTAGAGGAAGATTTTGGGATACTTTGTTGCCCTAGTCTTCAGAAATTTATCAGGTAACAAGCAACAAGTTATTGGCTTGCTGACTTTTCAACTAGATACCAGAAGTTCCCTATCTGGGCCCTTTTCCATTTGATCTCACAATCTGGGCGTGAGACCTTGTTAGTCTCCTGTTATCTCTGATTTCCCTGGGGGGGGTGTGTGTTTGTGTTGTGTGTTCTCCTTTGCATTCTTTTGTGTACATTTTATAAATGGAGATGGATTATTTTTCCTTTTTTTTTTTTTTTAAATAGGACACAGGAGACAGAGAGTGCCAGGAATATCACCTTAGACATGAGTCTAGGGAGTTGCTCACTTGTCTCCCTTTTTGAAAAGATTCTGATCACATTTCCCTACATGATCTCATGATCTGCTCCCCAACAGTGATAACATTCTGGAGTGCAACAGAGTGTCTTACAGCATTGATTACTCCTGTTAGCTTGGCTGCATAATTGTAGGAGAACAAACAATCAAACAAAAAATCTACACCTGAATTCAGAGTTCCTTCAATGGAGAAACATCCTGGAATTCAAGATGCTCTTAAAAGCAATGAAGACACCACCATTTTCTTGCCGTGGTCCTTCTTTACATCTCTGTTAGTAATCAGCTCTGTTTTTTCCTTATTCCATTTCATACACTCATTGGGCAATCTGATGGCTTGCTTTTGTTGTCTGGTTATCTTTGAATGAAAGACATAGTTCAGCTTTCACCTGAAGAAACTGGTTCCTATTCCTGTCTCTTTTTTCTCTACACATTCTTTAATATGGTTGGTGGTTGCCATTCCCTAACCTTTTTATTTTTTTTTTTTTACTTCCTTTTTTTGCTTGTCTCCTCCTATATTTAGTTCCTTTTGATGCAGATAACAGTATGTACCAAGGTGCTTGGAGTTAGATGCTTCAACCAAACCACCTGAAGAAACAATGTTTATCAGAGTTACAGTTGTTTTCAACTGAGAAGAAACTTCCGAAAATCAGCTTTTTGAATTTTATTAGATTGTTCCTACTTTCTGAAAAACATGGTTGGATCTCTTCCTTGTGGGCTTGTGACAAGAAAGGAGATGCATGTGTGAGACAGAAAAGGGAACATAAAATAAAGTCCATTCTTTTATTTGTTCCCCCAAAACCAAACAGTCAAATAATATCCAAATGTGGAAATCTCAGTTAAGATTTGAAAAGCATGTTTTACCACATAGACTGCAGAGCTTGGCTTTCATCTGCACTTTTCTCAAATGAAGAGCCTTCTAGCACCTGGCAGTTGAATCGTATGTCATTGGCAGTAGGCAGATGAGCAATTTTCCAATAGTACAGCTGGATACCTGGATGATCTTTCTCATCATTGGTCAGGAATCCTTAAGGTCTTGCTGTAAGGACCAACACTTGGGTGCAGAAATCATCACTGACTTCTGGTGCTTCAGGGGATAAACTGCAGTCTGGTCCCTCTCTGGCTCAGCTCCACTCTTCGGTGTTACCACTTCTGGGACAATGATGGTTTGGACTACCAGATCCACACTATAAAATGGCAGCACAATCTAAATGCCTCCAGCCTCTCACCTTCAGGGTGGAGGGTGTTGGGATGCCACCAGGGAGCACCACAGACCAGAGTGGGCATGATTTTCCTGGAAGGCAGGTGGGAGACATGGAGATGGCTGCACCAAGTCTGTGGTGCCCTGTGCCTTTCTGTAAGCAGGTGCGTGCTTGGCCTCGTGCTGGTGGCTGAAGGGATGTGAGATGCACCCTCACCTAGCCCCAGCAGCCCCTCAGTACCTCAACTCTGTGCCTGTATGTCTGCTTGTGTGCAAACTGGTCAAATAAAGGTAGTGCTGCAGCATGGAGTCGCAGTAGGCACTGGGCTTTCCCCTGCAGAAATCACTTCAAGGAGGTCAGCAGGGTCCTTTATTCCCACATGCTTGCTCCCCACAGCTGTAGGATCTGTGACATGAGATAGGGTCAAGAGGAGGTTAGGTCAAGAGAAGGCAAATATTACAGATGGGACAGGAATTAGTTGTCACCTACAATTAGATCTGAAGTGATGGGACATGATGAGTGTGATTGATTACTGAGCCACCATGACAAAGTGGAGGAAGTAAGGAAAAAGAGTACAGTAAGTCTAGGAAGTCTTGCAGTTTGGGTGACTATACTTGCTCTTGCTTCAGTTAAAAGTCCTTTTCGAAATTGTAGTCACTGATGACACACTTCTTTGGTGGAAGAACAGAACCTCCTGAAGTGTTTTGGTGAAATAAAGGACAGTAATTGCCACAACGAACCCACAGAAGGAGGTTCTTCCAGAAGTACCAGATGAAATGGAAAGGCAAAGCCCGGCTCTCTTCAGCCTGTGACATATTCACAAGCCAAAGCTATTGCTGTCCAAAGCACTCTGCAAAAGTCAAATCAGTACAGTGGTAACTTTCTTCTGTTTTGTGCAGGAAAAATTAAGTTTTTGTTTTGAATTAAAACAGATGGCCCAAGTTTGAACTGATAAATTTAAAAAAACCCACACAGTTACTCCTGTGAATTTGTTTCTTCCTTCAGGAGACTGAAAACTGGGTTTGAATTCCAGGGAAAGGGTTAAGTGTATCAGGAGATTGTCAGCCATTGGTCTGACTTTAAAACAAGGTGCCAGAGGGCATATCTTAACTTGACATGTTGCATTGTTAATTTACAGTTTGGGTGTGGAGGGACCTGCCTTTGCTTCTTTGTAATCTATGCAGGTGTGCACAGGACTTCAAAGCCAGTTGCAGTGGAGCTTATGTCTGTGAGAAAGCCTCAGCTGAGCAAAAATGTACTGGGAGATGTGAACCCTAGCTCCCTTGTGCAACTGCCCCTAAGTTAGCTTGTAAATGTGGATTTCTGCTGGGTATTGTTTTTGCAGAGGGGGTTTAAGCCTTTTCTTTATGTCCCCCTGCTGCAGCTTTTAGGTTTTTATGCTACAGTGAGATTTTGAAATTATTTTCTGAAATGTGTCTGAAATTGAATTAGCACACAGTCACTCTAGGATTTTTTCCTCTGCTTCCAGATCATTTGTAAAATTCTTTGGATTTCTACCACTGTTTAAATTATCAGTATTTTGAGGCATCTCAGAAGAAAGAGTTTTAACCCCAAAAATGATCACAGACTTTTCACACTGAGAATTCACTATTGATTATTTGTCACATGAAACTGGGCTGTAAAAAGTTGTTCTTCTGGTCTGGACCTGTCAACTAAACCTCTTTAAACCTGAAATACCTCAAATGCACAGAAATAGAGTGCATGGTGAAGCACAAGTGCTCGTGCTCTCCCAGACTGTGTGCAGTCATTATTGGCAGGAAATGAGGTCTTGGTGGGTTTGGCAGAGCAGGGGTGGCAGTTTTGACAGCACAGGCATTTGCCCACATGTACCTAACCATTAACACTGCACAGCTGAGCCGGGCAGAGATCAGCCTATCCCATATTTTCTCTCTTGAGCTGGAGGGAAGAGACTTCAGCTCTGTATTCAGAATTACTAAACTTTTTATTTTTTCCATCCTTGACAATAGTATAGAAAAGTTACAAGGAAATCAGGTGTGTCAGTAAAACTGACAAAATTTGACTTCACAAATTTTGCTGACTTATTTAATGGCTCCAGTTGTTGCTTATTATTGTGATTGCAATTATAGAAAGAATAATAGCGATTGAGCCCTTACGGCTCTGCTTTGTTTGGTGATTTTTTTATAGCTATCTCTGTCCATTTCATGTTTTCCCTTATCAATTTTTTTGGACCTCCTGGAATGAAATTCAGCATTACTACATAGGAGAGGGTATGTCATCTGCAGTTGTACAGCAGAGAATCCTACTACTTCTTGATTGCAATTTTTTTTTTTTTTTTGACATTTGATTTTGGTCTGATGCAGAGTGAGACTTGCACCTTTCAAATGCTTTTGGAGAAATGCACAAGGACAGCAGTCTCTGCTGGCTAGGTAGGCTGGTACACTTTCAAGTTCCATGCAGGTGAGGCACATCTGAAAATGGCCTGTGAAATGCTTACTGGCTCTAGCTGTTGCTAATGCGTGACTGCAGTTGTAGCTGGGAGTTGGCAGGAATTACCAGCATTTTTAATAAAATGCAGCTAAAAGAGTAAAATTCTGAGCTTGTGAAACAATTGTTTTATATAACTTTATATTATTTTTCTGCAATTCCTCTCATCTTCTAACCACCAAAGTCTGAATTTTTTGATAATTGAATACAGAATGGTCTGTGAATTTTTGTTTTGCTCGTTTTGCAGAGGTCATAAAGCCTTGTAAATACTATGCTAGTGTTTGGAGTCCTCCTTTGGGATAGTAAAGGGTCAGACTGAACTTCTGGCCTTACTACATTAAAATGTTTTTCTTTGTTTAGGGAAGTAACTAAACCCCTTGATATATGTATCCCAGGTGAATATTCAATGTACCAAATTATTACATCTCCCCAGTATGAGCAGTTACATTTTGAATTAAATATTACTCCAGAAAGAGAGAGGACTTACTCTTCCACCAGCATTCAAACATAAAATGTCCCTGAAGCCTCTGCTGTTAATACTCACCTCATTAGGGTTTTACTCATTAGGGTTTTAATTATTCATCTCAGGAATGGGACTGAAGAACAGATTCCTTGATCTATTCAGTACGCCTTACTTTTGTAAAAATGAGGTTCTTCCTGTCTTTGAATCTCTGGAGAGTTTACAGGCATCACATCCTGCTAAACAGATTTAAGAAAGTAACTTCTGTGACAGCTTGGGTCACTGACCAGTTTCTCGTGGAATTTTATGGAAGTCTTGGAGGTCAGGAGCAGAGTTTTAAGTGGAAATTCAGCATGGAAAACAGCACCTGAAGTGACAGCCTTAAGAGGATGCAGGTGATGTCACTGAACTGGTCTGGAACAAGAAAAGACTGCCTAAAAAGAGAGGTAAAATAAAAATAAACTGTGGATTAGGCTCTATAGCCTGGTGTTTTGGGGGAGTTCAAGATATTACAAAATTCTGCATTAAATGGTGCAGGTATCCTATGTGGAACAGATGTCAGCTGATGGCCAAGGACAGGTGTGCACAGGCCACCTGGGAAGGTGCCCAGGCTCCAGCTGTGCATGTTCCTATCTCTTACATTCTGCTGCTGGTGTCAGATGAACACAACTTGTCTCATTTTACAGCTGTAGTCCAGTGCAATCGTGACCTTTATAAAGGAAAATTCTTGCAAGTCCCTATATTTTTTAGCTTCAGAAAAATTAATCCAGAACCAATATTAAAAAGATGAGAAGGGGAATTAAGAGGAAGATCTAGAAGGAAGTACATGGAGAGAATGTGGACAGAGAAACAAAAAGAGAAAATAAGGAAATCTGTTGAACTACAGCAGGTCTTTTGCTCCCCAAATGTTAGCCATTTATGCCAGAGATGTAAAGCTTATAGCTTTTCTTGTCCAATGGTTGCTAGTTGGCTTCTAAATATGAGAGCTAGGCAGAATATCAAGTTACGATTGAAAATAAGGCTAAATTTAAGCTTGACAGTTGCAACACTGAATAGCCCTGTGGCAAGAAGACATAGTTTTTTTTCTTGTGTTTGTTGGTTAGATGAATAAAAAATATGTGTCTTTTTCTCTTATCTTGCACTCAGAGATGGCCATGAGAAAAGAGGTCCTGGCTGAGGCAGCAGAAAGCCTGCAAGGAAAGGTAACAAGAAAACTTGTAGAGTGAACAGGAAGTCCTTTTTGAATGGGATCCTAGACTGAAGAGAGGCAGTTTGCTGCAATGTGATAGTGGCAGCAGAACATTTCCATGCCTCTGAAGAGGGGTATTCATATGGGTACCAAGGGACACACATTTTTGGATTTAGAAAGGGAATTTCAGTAAGAAAGTTGAGTGGAGATAAAGATGCAGATGGAAAACATTGTCAGAGGTGCTAATGGTGACAGAGCACAGGGACTGGACTACAGGAGTGTGTGGATTTGTCCTTGGAGACCTGCCCTTTAGCTCATCTCTGCTCCTTCCTGCAGTCTGCAGGGCTCGGCAGGTCTCAGCAGTTCTCAGGATACTGAGCACATGTGGCCACAGCTGACTAGGGTAGCTCAGAAGATAAGCATCTTCCACTGGGTGCATTATTTATTTCTTTGCTCACTGGCAGTTGCACATGAAAGGGAGTTAAAGTCCATTTCCCTGAGGAGAAGCCCCTATCTTTCTTTAAAATTCCCTGGTGTGGACTGTACTTTGAGGTTACCTGCCCACTTGCTGCCCTCTCCCAGCAGCTCTTGGCTCTGTCTGTCTAGGGCACTGCTGAGGAACCTCTCAGCCAGGATCAATCCAGGCACATCTTGTATTTAAAAATAATTTACAGATATTCAAGACCATGAAATTTTCTGAAAAATTTTGCAGATAAAAATCAGCAGTGAATTATGCCAATATATGGAATAATATTAAAGGTTTAGGCACAGTTTTCTCACTGTGAACCTTGGAAGTTGATGCTTTTAAAACATTTAACAAGACATTGTTCCCTCTGCTGTGACTAGTCTGTCTGTGGAATGTGTTTTCACAAGGTGCAGAGCTATGTTAGACGGGAAACTTATTTTAGTACTCAGTTTCCTTTGTGTGAAGATAGGAAATGCAAGTTGAAGTGCTTTAGGGGAGCAGCCAAACTTGAGATCTCTTTTTTCTCAGGCTTCCCTCATGTCTGTGGGTAAATGGGACCAAGAGGTTGGAAATTGCAGTGCTCAGCTTTGCTGTTCATGGTTACAGAATGTGGGATATTTTGGTTATGAGTGAGGACAAATTCTGGAGGAACAGAATCTTCCATCAGAGGCAACCAGGTTTTAGGGGAAAAAAACCCAAGCACCAAACCAAAAAAAAAACCCACCCCACCCTAATAATAGGATTATTATCTGAAGTTAATTTTCCACTGGAGAAAACAAACCTGGTTTGATATTTTTTTGTGTGTACCACAAGTCAAAATTATCAGAATGTTTAGACCTGTAATTTTCAGCAAATAGTCCTGAATTAAGAGCCTAAAATCAGAATTCAGGACCTTAGAGTTTTGTCTGATGGGGGTCTACAAACCAAAAAACCATAAATGGACAATTGCAGGGACTGTCCTGATTCTGAGCTAGGGAGACACAATCGTAATTGTTTATCTCTTTACCTCTACTGGATTTGTTGGTCTTACTGGTCTTCAAGCATCCTGTGAAAATGGTGGGGTCAAACAGAAGTCCTTTCAGAGGGCACACCGCTGTCTTGACCACTGTCCTCTCACTGCAGCTCTGGTCTCCACAATCTGATTGAGCTCAATCTAATCCTAAGTCTTGTTTAATAACACACTCTTTTATTGTAATCGGTTCCCACGGGCCTGGTATCTCTACTTGGAGCTTAGATGCTGCAAGGTCCACCTGGTGTGCTGGCAGTTTTCACCCAGCTGTAGTTGGTAGCATGCTTATAGACCTGGCAGAATTAATCTTAGTTATTAATTAATCTTGGTTATGGCACTTAGTTATTGGCTCTGCCTTCTAGTTCCCGTCTGAGAACTGGTCTCTGACTTGGATTCAGGCCACAGTCACAAATGGGAATGAAAAATAACAGATTTCTCTTAATCAAATGCTTCCTTCCAGCAAGACAGAAAGGCTTCTTGACTCCTCCTGTATCTGATGGTAACTTCAGTGGAATTTGGGACTTGCCATCTAGTCCCAGCTCATGGGAGTTTTTTCATAAGGTTTTGTAATTTACCATTCTCTAGCTTTCCTTCCCTCCTCCAGTCATTTTAGACTTCTCTGTTGCTAGTAACTGTGAAGTCATGGTTTATCATGGTTAATAAACATTTACCATGTTGGAAAACTGCATGAGAACTGTCTTTTCTCACAGCAGAGGACTAAACGAGCTCCATGGCATCTCTGCAAGGTGCCCCCTTTGCTGAGTGTCCGCAGGCATGCATTCATCTCCTGAGGATGCTGCAGCTTCCTCCAGCCAGGGCTGTGCAGCCAAGGAGAATGTTCTCTGATCATGGACTGGGTGTGTAGACCTTACAGAAAGCCCAGGAGAAACCTGGACTATGGCAGTCTAAGTACCTTTCTACTGAGTACCTGTCAACTAACCAGCCAAAAACTTACTTTTAAAAGATGCTTTCCTTATGGAATTTGGCACCCTGAAGACAATGACATGTGTGATAAAAACAATAAAAAATTCACATAACAACATCAACTCATAAAACTTATTCAAGTGAACCAAAAAATAAAAGCAGTGCTGAACGGTTATTTAAAATGCAGCAAATAAGAAAGGCATACATAGTTCTTATTATCCAAATGTTTCATCAAGTAAAGAAAAAAAAACTGCATGGTACTGCTTCATGGTTTTATTCCCCTGCTACTAGGTCAGGACCTGATGTTCTCTACAAGATTTTGAGCAGTAATAATTACTATTATAATGTATTAATAATATTTAATAATATAATAATATTATGATTTCCAGGCAAAGATTTTGCATACCATGCAGTTGTCTAGTCTCCAGGAAGGTGGAAATTCAAGCATATACGTATGCCATAGAGAAGTGCTGCATGTTTGCTTGTTCGGGGAATATCCCAAACAGGAAACTCTGAGTGACAGGGATTTTTTGTTTGTTTGTTTAAATTCCACTGAGGACAGGGGGAAAAATTGGTTCTTGTTGGGTTTTTTTGGTTGGTTGGTTGGTGATTTTTTTGTTGTTTTTTTTTTTTTGAAACAGACTTCTACTTGGAAATGCATTAAGAAAAAGCAAGTGGAGTCAAAAATGCAGCACGTCATGCATCATTACATGTCTGTCATGCATCATTACACATCTGTCATGCATCATTACACTAGAAACACATCTCTGTGACAGCAGAGCCATGGCTCTTTACCTGCAAGTGACAAATCAGCTGTTCTAGGGAAATAAGAAAATGGAAACAGGCTCAAGATATTTTACTACCACGTCTGGTTCCAGTTCTGTTACAGTTACCACCAAGTGCATAATTAATTGAACAGAGAGCTAGCAGCTTGTTTGGGCGGCAGCAGGGCTTTGGCAGTCCCCAGGGCAGCCTCCCAGAGTCCCAAAAAGCTATTCAAGGGGAAAAAAAATGGCTTTGCCCTTTTGCGCCTGGAATCCGGATGTCTGGCAGAGGGGGCAGGGGAGGAAGGGAGTTTGCAGCTCTGCATTGTCCTTCTGCTCCCGTTGCTGACACACCCCGATATCCTTCTGATGTGCAGATCCCTTTCAGCTGCCTGGTCTTAGCACCTTTGGCTATAGGAATATCCAAATGCTTTCCCACATCCACTCCCTACCACTGCAACTGAAGATATCTCATGCTCACAGGACTTTCTAAAATATATAGCCTTGATAATAATTTTGATTTTAAAGGTCTTGCTGATTTAGACTATTTTTCTGACTTGCTTTACTTGGGCAGTCTCACCTTCGCACATCCACACTGCCAACAGGCTCCTGAGTGGCTTTGCTGTTGCAGGTGCTGGAGAGCTGCTCGCCCACCACCCACTCATGCTTTGCCCCTCCCTCCATCCCCAGCAGTCCTGCTCTGCACGGTTCTGACCAACTGCAGTATCTGCTCTCCTTCACAGCTCTTCCTGCTCTGCCAGGTCCCTCACGGGCATCATCCCAGCCCTGCTCCAGTTCCTGATGGTCACCAAGATGTTCATTACTATGTAAATTATTTCTGAGAGTTCAGGGTCTTCTGGACAGTGATTGCAAGGTGAACAGGACTTGAAGGACACTTTAGTTTTGCGTATACCTCAAGTCAAGGAGAGAACCCTCACACCTATGGGTGCACTATGCATGAGAAGAGAGCCAGGACCAGGGCTCTGCTGCTCCAGTGGCATCATCTCAATGCTCATCAACTTGGTACACAATTTTGTTCACAAGTCACGGGAGCATTTAGCAGCGCTGATGGAAATGAGCTGATGAAGGTTTAGTTTTAAGCCATATTTTGTTCAGTTTATTTTTAAAATTTGCAAAGAGCGGTTGCAAATATAATTCTTTGCTTCTGTCTGTGGAAGGGCTTATGAACTCCACTAACCGCTGCTTTAAATCACACATTTCCCTCACAGAGCAAGGACTGGGGGTGGGGGGAATTTGCTAAAGAATCATCAACAAAGTGAAAACACCATCATTCGTTTCCAGTCAAAAGAAAAATAGTACTGCCCATGGACCCTCAAGGGCAGGCAGTGGTTCTGCAGCTGGCTGCTGCTGCTAGAAGTGGGGTACCCACTGCTGGCCAGTGCAGGCTTCTTGCTGCTATGCATTCCAGGCAGACCTATCCCCTGTGCTGAGCATGAGGTGAGAATATTTTAATCCTGTCTCATGCCCTTTCTCCCTGTTTGCTTGCATCCCATCCATTTAGGTTACAGGGACACCACTGTCATCCCACCCAGTCATCTGCTGGGTCCTGCTGGGGTCATTTGGGATCTTGGGTCTGCCTCAGATGGAAGCAGTTATACACAGAAATGACATGGGGACATGAACAAACATACTGTAACGCTTGCTCCTGAACACATCCAGTATTTTAAATTAGTCTCTTTGCTCCCTTGTTTCCTAGGCTGTTGGCTCTCCTTTTGGTTGTCTCTCTGTTACAACATTATTCTGCAAAATTCCAAATCTCACTTCATATCCTCACTTTCTTTTTCTTTCTTAGGCCATTCAAACCGCAGTGAGCAGTGTTGGCCTGTGGTTTTAAAGTCTTTGTGTGGTAACAGGAATCTGTGATCTGTAGTGCCATGAGAATATTTTTGTATGGAGCAGTTTCAATGGCCAACTCTCCTTAATAGTCATTATTTATAGAAGTCCTGCCATGACACACACCCTTTTACCCCTAATGTTACATTTCCTTTCATATTTTTAATATGTTTTCAGGATTTCAGGATACCCTTTTCAGCAAACCAAACAGATATGTACATAAATGAAAGGTGACCTTTATGCACGAGGAAAGACTTCTCATGAATTGCAGGAAGTAATAGACTATATGGGAAAAGCACCTTCTGCTCATTTTTTTTTTTTTTTTATGTACAGCATTTCCTCCAAAGTCCATGACTGTGAAACAGAGCCTTAAGGATCAGCCAGAAGTAGATGCCTGAGTAGTTCATATTCAGCTTTACACAGCTCCCTGTCTTTGTCCTTCAACAAAAGGTTGCAGTCTATTAAATTCATCTGCTCAATTTGAAATGAAGGCCATATTAAATAGGCTTTATTGTACACTTCTATAGATAGAAAATGCTTTGGGGGTTATCTGAATGTCGGCTGCAGCCATCTACTGCTATTTGGTATAAGTAAATGCCTATTTAACCAGGCTTTGAAATGGAATATGACTGACAGATTCTTTCCTTAGTCTCATTCCCATTATTTCACCTATTCACTCTGATTTTCTAAAAAGTCATAAAATCCAGATTCCAGGTTCCAAGATATACATCCCAGGACTGCTCTTCTCTCTCACCATCTCCAATACTTTCCTGGTTTCCTTGTTTAAAAAATCACTTCATTAATATGTGCTAATAATATTGATCTGGGGAAACATTGCTGGAAAAGACAGAAAATTGTAACTGTGTTGTGGGGATGATTTCTTCTGCTTTTTTGCTATTATTCCCCTTAACTCAAATGATGTTTACCTTCTTCTAGGGATGATTTCTGTTCAATTTATTTGATGAAGGTGTACAAAGCCCACAGTCATCCCGATTCAGTGAAAGGACTGGTTCCTAGAAGACAAGAAATAATGGCATCAGGCCCAGCAGATAAATTGTTTATTTGCATACTTTGTGCAAGACCACACACCTGGTTTATTCAAAAAAACTAAACTTTTAGTTGTAATTTCTCTGTTCAGGGTTTTTTCTCTCCACATGAACAGTAAAGTGTGCCTGTTAAGAGATTTTTTAAGGGGGCAATGTAATGTCTTAGAATGGCTCTTTCCATTTTGACGTTGTGTGCACACATTAATATGCCTTTTTCTCCCTCCTGTTTAGCTTTAGCAAATTTGGATTTTATTTTTATTCAACTTCTGAATTATTATTACATATTCAATTATTTTTGTGTTTGCTTTAACAAAGCAAATAGATATCAAACAGCAACTTCTCGAAAGGAAATTTGCATAAGATACAATTCTAAAATTCCAGCTCCTGACTTTCTTTGTAATCAGTCTTGCTACATTTAAAGTAAGATGACTATTGCCAGTATAATAGTCCTAACTGAAGACAATTCTTAATGTGCATATTTGTTTATCTGAAAATGTAAAAATTAGTCTTGCTTTTACTTACAGTCATTTAACACTAATGTCTCCAATGTTTTTCCTGCTGTTTTCCTGACTTCCATTTATCTGTGAAATCAGAATCATCCCCAAAGGGATCCACTGATCCATCCTTTTGAGATACTGCCTGTTTCCATTATGGTTGTGAAAGACAGCTTCAGTTTAAGAAAACATTGACATTATTACAAGTCACACAATTTCAGTCCCAAATTCAGTGTTATGAGAATCACTTTGACTTGTTCAATTAATATCAGAATAGAATAAGACAGGAGACCTAATGCTCAGCAAACTGAAACCAAAAATAATCACCAAACTCCCCTGAACCAGAATGTGTGAGAGTTGCTCTCACAAAACCTTTTCCTGTGGAGCAAAGTAGATGGAAAAAACACACAAGGTCATCCAAAACTATTTTCTCAATCTTTCAATAATCACATTCTCAGACTTTCCTGGTTCATTCTGTGTAGTTTCAACTCTTAGTGACTGAATGAATGAAAATGAAGAAAAAAGCTCCATTTAAATGGAGAGAGCTTCTGTAACAACCACAAATCAGTTCACAAACCCTTGGAAATTCTGCAGAATGTTTATGTAATACAGAAATGTTTAATAAAGCACTTTGTTAAAAACTAAATTGTCACTTTGATTTCTTTTCAGTACCTTTGATTCACCATTATTTTAGTTCAGTATTTCCTTTAATGGTATCTAAAACATGTTTGAGGGAGTCAGAATCTAGCTGAAATATTTTCATTAGCCAAAAGCATTTTGTCATAACAAAGCCTCCCGACTAACTTTCTGTGGTTAATTGTTCTTAATTTGCCAGAACTTAAAATAGCTTTTTCAAACTTACATGATTTTTTAGAAGTCACAAATGAGAGAAAATTAGGTCTTTGCTTGATTCAATTCTACAGAGGGATGTTTATATTAAAAATTGCATGAACTGATGGGCTCCTGATGAGCTTTGGAAATTTATGCTCAAGCTGGTGCTTGGTCTTGCTTAAATTCCTGAAGTTTGGGGAGGTGCCTCTTTTGACCTAGTTGTTCTAAGGGCACCAGTGTTGGTGGAAGGGCAGGGATGCGCTCTTGCACTGAGACCAGGTGGAGGCATCCCAGATGACAGGGACCAGAACCGTAACTTCAGCAATGCTCCTGTCTCTTCCCCAGCCTGCGCTCCCCCTCCCCTGTAGCTCACTTCTGCAGGTGATATGTAAGTCACAAGAAGGGAGCCATTGCCCCTGCACACTGCTGTGTGTAGAAACAGGTTTAAACATGATTTTATTCTTATTCTGGAACTACTGGCTACACTTCCCATATCTGTATTGTCCAGGATATTCCTCATGAGCCTGTTCTCCCTGGCTTCCAGGTCCCCACTCAAGATACCAGCCAGCACTGCAGTCATCAGGGCACATACAGTGCATAGCAGATTGATTTTGTATCTGCAGATACAGAATGTGACAAAATCAATAGAAAAGGTATAGTAGCTGACCATACCAGTCATGCCATTGGCTTGTAGTACAGCTGATCTTTCATATGCTAAACAGTCCAGATCTGACCACAGAAACATTTCAGCACACATAGAGTTCATAGCCCTTGAGAAGAAGCTGGTCCTTAGGAGAAGCAACTGTGGATCTGAATGCATTTTGCAGTGCAACTGCAATCTGCAAATGTAATGGACTACTGCAGGCACCCATAGGGCTCAATTTCAGTCTGCACATTGGAGGAAAAGCAGCTTTTTTGGAGGAAGTGACTGCCCAGACAACCAGTGTTTGATTCTGCACTAGTGAAGAGACACTTCCCAACTAAAGAGCAGAGCTGTGTACTTTGTGGTTCAAGACCTCAAAGAATTTCCTTTGGATTCATTGCAAAATAATATAATCCAAAATTGGTGTAACATATAGCTCTTGTCCTATTCATATCTATTTCCAGTGTATATCTTTGTCTTCTAAATGAAATCTCCACTGGCCAAACAACATGACAGCTGCCTGGGATTGAGGCTGGAAGGGTTTCTACTCATCTAGATTTCCTCTAACACCTGTAAAGTTACAGAAAGGTCAAAGTCTCCAAAAGGGCAGGGTCACTCTTCAGGCTGCCTTCTTTCTCTGGAGAAGAATGGAATGCAGCTATCACATGGGTTTTTTGACTACCTGTAATTGCAGTCACCTCTGTCTTGTTTCCTTCTCTTTGCCTGGGCTTTCTCCTTTTCTGTCACAACTGTAGTGCAAAGCAGTGGATAGAATAATGAGAAATATCCCCTTTTGAAAAAGAGAATCATGTAGCCCCCGGACTGTCATAAACTCTGTCATTCTGGTGTCCTGCACTCCTTCCTCCTGTCTAAACATCCTGTTTAAGGCTTGTAAGTTTGGGGAGCAAAGGGTGCATGAAGGTTTAGCTGTCAAGAACTGTTCATTTGATTAAGTGCAGAGGCATGTGCATGTGCATGCAATGATTAATTAGGAACGTATCTTAGGATAACAAAATGGTGTGGAAGCTCCTCTGATAGCTAAAGACTCCGAGAAAACTATTTTAATTTATTGTAGGTTTTACACTGATAAATTGTAGTTCCTTTGCATGGGGTCCTCCCTTTTTAATTCTTCTCTGCCAAAAAGTGCCTGGAGTCTGGTTTGATAACAACAGGAAATTCTTCAGTAGAGTAAAATGTCCAGTGTTGCTTGGTATCACATGTTAGGAAAGATGACAATTCTACTGAAGGTAATTAAATACCTCTCTTAACGGGACGTTCATTTGTAGCCTGTGCAGTAAAAAATTTTAGTACATTGACTTGAAACAAAAGAGAGTTGAAACAAATGTGTACCAAAAGCTAAAAAATGGACTAAGATCATAAAATAGTCTGAGCTGAAAGGAACCCATAAGGATCATCAAGTCCAACTCTTAAGTGGATTGCTTACACTGGGATTGGGCCCTTGACACCTTAACCTTGGTGTTACTAGCAGCCAGCTCTAACCAACTGAGCTAATCTCAGGGTCAACTAAAGACATAATTTTTTTTTAAAGTTGTATCCTTACACTTCTGACAGACCATTAAATCCACAGAGGAAGAAATATAGCCTTAAACTTTGTTTAGGAAGCTGGAAACATACTGCTCTGTAGTACAAATATTTTATTCATGCGAGCACAGTAAACTCCTCAGATGGCTGGACTCTGAGCTCCACAAATAAAGCTCACAATACAAAAACAACAAAAAGGTTCACAAGTCTAGCTGTCCTTTTCTTTTTCTCCATGACTTTTTGAGTGGTCTCAGAAATCATGGTCTTGACTTTTTCCATCCATAGCAGATGGAACACAGTATTGAAACTTTAGGAAACTATTATTTCTCTTAAAAATGCTTGCTGAATACTTAAGTTGAACAAGTAGCCTAGGAAACAAATGACTGATTAAAAGGTAAAATATAGTCAATTGCATTGATTAAAAAATTTCCAGTAATTTCATTGTCACAACTTTGAGAAATATTCTGAAAAAACTCATAGGTGATTAGGGGTTCAATGTGTAAAGTGAAAAGTAAAGTAGGACATGAAAGGTCTACCAAAAGGTAATAAAATTAAATCTTCTAGTCTTTTGATGTAAGAACAATAAAGGAGTATAAAATCTGATGATATCCACAGAAATAAAACACTTCTGCTTTTTAATCCCACACCAAAATGGATTTCTTTTTTCAGCTTAATATGGTTTCTTTTCAGATTTATGCAGTAAGACCCAAATACAGTCCTGACTTAACTGAAAATATTGAGAATGTTTTACTGAGTTTAGTGAACAGCCTTAAGAAATATTTTTTAAATTGTTAAAATAAATCCTTTAAAAATTATATATTTCGTGCCTTTTTAAAGGAAGTCATTGAAGGTTGCATTTAGTTACATTTATTTTTAAAAATATTAATGGAATGAAATAAAATATCATATTTTATGCCCATCCACTCTCCTACCCCCCTTCCTAATTGACTTTCTTTACTTTTTAGCCCCTCCATAGATTTTCCTCTCATGGTATTGCACATCAGCTACTGATTAATCACATAGCTCCAGACACATCTGAGATTCTCTGTTCCCTACTCAAGTAGAGAAAATAGTTTTCTTCTGGAAGTGGAAAGATGCAGAAATGTAGCCTGCCCTCCTGAAACCACCAGTGTCATCTCAGATTTGAGTATAAAGGAAGGTAGGATTTATCCTGTGCTATTGTTTTATTTTTGAAAGAGAGATAAAAGAAAGAGGCTTTCTTGCATATGACAGGGGGAAAGAGAGTTCCAGGGAGTTTCAGTGTGACCCAGAAACATGTCCCCACTGTATTTAGTAGTGTTGTGTAGGTGGTGGGACAAGAGAGATCCCTAATAATGTGCTGAGTCCCGCATGGCATCCCTCAGGCCCCAGCACGCATCCCATGCACATCCTTCCTGTGTTGCACACATACCCCCACGTCCTCTGCTGCTGGGTGGGGAAACAAGCAAGGCTGGAGGGTATTCAAGACTCTGCACAACTCCAGAAACTAATCCATTTACACTTACAGGGTTAAGCCCAGAGACAGAGGAAGTGGCTAACATCTCCTCAAAGATTTAAAGGTAAGGTGACTATTCAGCTCAAGATCTGGTCAGTAGCCACTCAATGAATATTAATGATAGAAGAAATATGGTTAAACTTTTAGTCATTGCTTTATAGGCTGACTTCTGTCTGAAAATTACAACATCAGGCAAATCAGTCCTCCTTCTGTGAAGCAAAGGCAGGAGCTTTTCCTGCATCTCTGCTTATGCATTATGGCTTACAAAGCAGAGCCATACCTGAGTGGTGGCAGATTATGGGCATCACAGGCAGAAGGAATATTCACGCTCAATGAAATTGAGGATTCAGCTGCATTTGGGTGGGTGAGAGCAGGGGGAAAAATAATTTTCATCCATTACTCAAAATACTTCCACAATTTGCATGGGAAAAAACAGGGAATTTTATTCTCAGGGTACAAGCTAGTCTCTACACACTGCCTTTTCCTCATGTCCTGCTTGTTCTGTACCTGCCTGGAGATGGGACAGGGTTCCTGAACATTTTTTCTCCTTTTCTGATGCTGATGACTGGTGCAGTGAGTGGTCCTGAATGGGCATAATCAGTCCAAGCCTCAGAGCTCATTGTGTTTTCTTTTTGCATGTGCAGAGTAGTTGGATGAGAAGAATTTAGACTGTGCTCAAAAGTCTGTGTTGATTAGCCTGTAAAATAAATTTAACATATTTTCACTAAATAGACTGATAGACAGATTCACATATGCATATCTTTGCTACAGGAAGTACCTGTGACAACACAAAGAGGAACAGCTTAAGTAAAACACCATCTAAGAGCAATGCACTTTCTCTGGCACTCATGATTTTTTATTGAGAAGAGGAATTTCAAAAAATGGTAGTTCTACAGTGCTTGGGAGATTGACCCAAACTTATATAATGCTAATGCAACCTCTGACCTATGTTAAAGCCCAGCAGTTCCTGACATGATATGGGTGCTCAAGCAGGGAAGAGAGCACAGACACTTGTCTACAGCCTTTCTGGTTGAACAAAAGGAAAGTCCAACGGCTGATAGAGCCCCAAAACTGGAGACCTTGGAAGAAGCACATGGAGGGGGGTTGGAAAGGGATGGATCACTGGGCCTCCAAAGGCAATTCAGCTTTGGCGCTCTCTAGGAGTTTATCACAACATCTCCCTGTGCCTACACAAGGTCTGTATGCAGCCTCTCCCACCCAAAGAAAGTCTGTATGTCATGATATACCATCAGCCTGCAGAACTAGGCTGAGCTTGGGAAGTCTCACACTTTCCAGTCTTTCCTGTCTATTGCTGGTTTTCCATTACTCGGCTTCTGGATGCCCCTGAAAAACCACAAGAACTTCCCTTCTTGTAGGGTTTCATCACTTTTGCCTCAAAATGAAACTAGCCAAAATGAAAAACAGCTGGATCAAAAAGAAATTTAGTAAGCAAATAAGCAAAAAAATCCAAACCTTCAAAAATTGATTTTAATTCTGTGTCTGGTTTTGGCCAAGTTTTTAGATCTTTTTCTTCCAGCCAGTTCATACGTTCTTTGCAAGAATCACATTTGCTTTTAGTCTCCTACCAGTCTCTGATCTGTATTTCTGTTTTGCTGCCACTGGGCAACTGCTTTCCCATTATGTTCCTGCTTATGTCATGAGACCATATTGCTGGTGATTTTTGGCTTAAACGCAAGGTTTTGGTCAGCACCTAGTAAAAAAAAATAAATCTCTTGCTTCTTTTTATTTAGGATTTGAAATACTTTTGTCACTCAGGTTGATGCTACCCAAAGAGGGTTTTCTCTAAATCCTCTGAAAAGCTTTGTGCCTCTACTATCCCATTAACCACAGTTTACACTTTAAGGCAGGTAAAAGGACAATTCTAAAAATCTCACTTGAACTGAGGAGAATATGGTCAATCAATAATTAACACTGTTCACATCCAATAAGTCGAAATTCCTGCATACAGAGTGTTTCTCTTGGCATACCATGCTTGTCAGCTCCATTTTCAATTTGAGCCGCCACCCAGTGATAGCAACAGACTTACAGATGGCATTCTGCAGGTTCTTGTATCTAGGGTGGCTACTAATTTTACAAAGTAAGGACACAGGAATAACTCAGAGAAAACAAGAATTCCAGAGCTGGACTACTGGGACAGGCCTCTGGATAATTACTTTTAATACAGATTATTGAAAAATAAGCTGTTCTGCGCTAAAGGGAAGGTATTTAGGGGTGTGAAAGAGGAGGCAAATTACTAGGTGTATGTAAAGGACAGGCGACTGGAGGCTGGGGAGTGAAAGTGGATTTTTCCAAATGAAAGGGCGAGCCTGACAAGTTCTTCCCCCAGCGCTCCCCCATTGAGGCCAGCCCGCCGTGAAAGGGCCGCATTTTGTGCGTGCCCGGCGCCGGGCCCCTCCCGGAGGGCGCGGTGCGGCCCGGCCGGGGCGCGCCTTCGCCGCGGGTGGGAGCCCCCGGGAGAGGCCGCGCTCCAGCCCCGCCGTGAGGGAGGGCGCGCTGTCCTGCGGCCACGCCGCTCCGGAGCTCCGCTGCTTTATGTTCTAGCCTCTTTGTTTCCCTTGTCCTGCTGCCAGCAGGGCAGACAGTGCAGGCAGTCAAGGAGCAGCTGCCTGCCGGAGCTCGGGGCTCACGTCACACAGGCAGGGCTGCCGGGGCACAGCCAGCCAGCGAGGGGGTGAGGTTAGGTGAAACATTAGCCACGTTCTCTTGGCTTCCCTCCAGGGCCTTTCAAATATTTCTTTATGTGCTGCCCATGCTGTGCTTGCTTGGCATTTAAAAGGTATGCTCCGACAGGATTTCACAATGAGCTGCCATTTTACGGTTCAAAACAGATGCGAGCTTATCACCCGTGGAAATGTGTGTCTCCATGGTCCCCTTCCTCTCCCCTCCCTCGGGGCTTGCAGCAGAGCCACTCCAGGCAGATAGTCGTGAGGACTGTGTAAGCAGCTAAAAATAATACGAGTCATAAAAGTCGGGAAAAGCTGTTGGTCATTCTGGGGTTTGAAGATTCAAATGTCGGTCAGTACCAATGACTGTGCTATCTGGACAGTAGTAGATAAGGGTTAGATGTTCTAAGGTGATTAGCGTGACTTGCAATCCCCTTCCTCAATGCCTGTTGCCAGAGTGGTCTCTTCAGTTTCCCAGGTTGCAGGGAACAGGCAGATATTCTTGACAGTTCGTCACGAGCAGAATTTCATCCCAGATTTGGAAAAATAGAAAGCAGAATGAACTGAGCCTGTATCCTGCATCCTCACAGATGCCCAGTCAAACCAGTTCTTAAAGACTCCACCAGTGCTGCAGGCAACATGTGCCAGTGCTTCCCTGTCCTTTCTAAAGCTTCTCTTTATCCAGATGGGAGCATGGGCTAGGTTCTTTATCTACCTGTCCAGCAACATAAAGGTGGAGCAGCATGTTACAATACTAGTGGTGACTTGCAGATTGTCCTATAGACAGTATTTCCTCCAGGTCAGGGATGGTGACAAGGATAGTTTGCTAATTCCTGGAGTGCAAATTCAAATGGCTGAAACACATGTTGTGCCCAGGATAAACAACAGAGAAGTCAGAGAAGTGAGCAAATGCAGGCATGAGCTTTCACAGCTTTTGTAGGGCTGTATCTTAATTTTGTGCTGGGATTTGTAGTATTGTTGTCAAAGGAGACTAATGCACTGAAGATGACTCTAATGAAATGCTATTCTTTAAAGAAACAGGAGATTTGAGTACTCAGGGATCAAATATTTTGTTTAATCTGGACTGGATCTTTGACAAATTTTGTTGGCTAGTTTTAGCATTATGCTAGTGCTGTGTTAATGCTATGAAAATGGGCAGAGGTTTTTTATTATTATTTGTAAGGATTAAGTAATATTCTGATTAACTTCTAGGCAATTTTCACTGGTTTTGAGCTCATTTTTCTTTTTCATCTCCTGGAAGATATGCAAAGAGTAGCTTGAGAAGAAACATGCACATACACACACACAAACAGACACACACTCAGCTTACCAAGAGAGGTCACTGCAACATCCTTGGTGGATGCATTCACAAAGGCATCCATGAGTGAGACAACACTCTCAAGATTGGTCAGAGGGGATCTCTGCCTGCCTTGCAGGGTTTGGATCTCACACAGGACTCTAAACCGCAGAATTGAAGAAAACTGTGCACTGTCCAAATCATGAGAATGATTTTAATATCATGAGGTATTTAAAAAAGTCTATGTTTCTTTTTTTTTCTTGTGTGCGTAAGAAAGGTAGACAATGTGTGTTGCCAGTTCTTCTGGATGGACAGAGAGTGATACCCTCTTCTGTAAGAACTCTGTCTGGCCTCTTGAGAGTAGGAAGTTTCCAGCTGGCCCTCAGACTCTTAATTTCTAACTAATTTATTCTAGATCCTACCAGCTCACATCTGCACTCTTCTCTTGCTCAACAATTAGTTATGCAACCCAAGAAAAACATGGTATTAATTCCTGAATTCCCAAGCTCTGTTCCTGCACTGAAATCTTCTTGCCTATCTCTCCCACTCCTGCTGGTCCTGGATTCCCTGTCTCAGGGTGGAAGAAGGCATTGCTGGAGATGCTTCACTTGGCTGCCACTGGTCACAGACCTGGTGCTGAAGGATGGAGAGTGAAGGGGTAGCAGAGCGCAGCATGACCCACTTTTCATTGACTGATATCCAGAATTAATCATCTCACATGTCCTTCTGCATAACATGGATCAAAGGGTTTCCCAGCATTTGTTCCTGTTTGAACTATTGATTTTCTTTGCATAAACCAGCCAAGTTTAATTAAATTATGCACAGTGATAAAGAATCTACCCTCTGCTCCATGTAAATTGTACCAGCAGTTAATTTCTCCTCTCTGCTGAAACCACATGCCTTATTTCTAGGGCAGATTGTCTAGACAGGTGTGTGTGAGAGCCAGTCCAAAATTTTGCTTCAAATACAGGTAATCCTAAATTACACCTACAGAAGCCTTTCTCTTTGCTCTACTGAAGAGCTTCAACTTTTGGAAACTCTTCCTGTAGGACACATTTTCCAGTCCTCAGTCATTCAGTGAACTGTCATCTGAAACCTCTTGATTTGTATGTGTGAGGCCAGGACTTTTCAAATGAGACCAGTTACAGACATTGTCCATAGCATCCAGTATTCCCACATTCATACACACAAGGATTCCTTGTGTTGAAGCAAACATTTCCTCCTGCTGGGTTATCTGCCCTGGCCTCCCTGCAGACTTACTGCTTGTAAGGGCTCCATTAACCTGTGAGGATGACTTGAAAGATTTGTCCTCTAATGAATGACTTTACTTTCGGCTGCACTGAAGTTCATATCAAAAATTTGTTGCCAATGTGCAGTTTTCCAAGAATGTCACATTGCTGCTACTCAGAGACCTGATTTCTTTTTTATTGACTGCTTATCATTTCAAGTGAATTTAGGTGTGTCCATGCTCACTGAGCTATCCAGATATTTCAGATAAAATACTTAGGAGGAATAGAAACAAAGACCCCTCTGTCCCACCAGTGCTCCTGAAGCACAAGGCTGAATCACGTATCTTAGACTTCCTTTAATTTTGTATGCGTAGCAGAGATAACAGAGCTCTGGAGGAGAACCTCTAGCTCATCTCTCCTAATGAATGAGCAAGTGCCAAATTTGCTAGGCATGACTAGCTACATCAGTGGCTTGCAGGCTAATGTCAGTCCAGGTGGCATTGCCATCTGGTTTTTCCTGGAAGAGATGAGGAGTACCACTGGAACTGTTCCTGTAGGAAGCCTTTCTAAACTACCATATGAAACCTCCTCATGCTGCAGTAATACAGAGTAGAGAGCAACCTGCATCCCCATCTCCCCAGGTCTGACTGCAGCAGTGGTGCCTGATGATGCATGAGGGTGGAGACAGCTTTTTGCTTCAGGAGATGCTTGTGTGGGTTGTGCTGTTGCTGCAGGCCTGGGTGGCAGAGTGCTGTTCTTTGGAGAAGCATCTTTGGAAAGACACTCCCAGGTGCACAGGCATCTGTCACCTTTGCTGGATTGATTTCAGCTCTCCTGTGAATTGAGCCTCAGGCAATGCTGAAGAAGGGACAGGAGTCCATATGGGGTTCTGCACAGAGAATCTTTATTCCTCTATGCACAAACAGGTCCAGGAACAGAGAACTCCAGGGAAGAGCTGAGGGAGCAGGGATTATATGGGAAAAGCAAGGGGCGGGGTAGAGCATCAGGGCGAATCGGCTTAGGGTTCAGGGGTGGAGCAAGGGGGAAGGACCAATGGGGTACAATAAATTTACATATGGCAGAAAAACATCATGGGAAGGAGTCACACTGTTGCCATAACAGCAAAGGATGGCACCTAAGGGCTTTCTGTCTGGAGGAGGGGTGTGGGTTCATCTTCAATTGGCCTATTGGCGTCCACATTGTGCCACCAGAATTAAGTCCCAAAGCTGATAAAAGTCAGCTGCTGGTTAGTGTAGAAGATATTGGACTTCCCTGCAAGCCACAGGATGCTGTGTGTGGTGTTCTGCATGAACTTCAATGCTGAGGTGTATTCAGAGCGCACCAACTAGACAGCCTTTCAAAAGATCTTTATGCTAGGATTCCTAGTCTGGAGTTGCCACTCAGCTGAGCGTGAAATAGGTACTGAGAGGTCTGCATGTGTGAGATGGTGGTGAGTGTGGGCCACGCAGAAGCCCAGGAATGCTGAGGTTTGATAGTGAGGTACCAAATGATTTTGGGAAATACCAGGCTTAGTTGCAAATGCCTCAAACAGTTTGAGCATTCCTCCTCCTTCTCCCTCCCCACTCCCCAGACACCTGTATCCCTTGGAGGTTCTAGCCATGGTGGTTTTGACTGCAGACATTAAATATTGTTTCCATCCACACTAGGGCTCTACTTGTTCAGTTTTTTCACCATCCATTCCTCTTCAGCCACTTTTCATCACTCCAACCTTTTACCTCAGAGTGGTCCTACTGTTTCAGGTCCTTGTTAAAGTTTAACTGTTCGTGAACACCAGTCCACGACATAATACCTGACACAAGTCAGGTTGTGATCTCATTTACTTCTGCAACCTTTAACAGAGTTTCTCTGGACTTGCAGTGGTGCACAGGAGAATAGATCCTCCACCCTACTGCATATTTGCTAAGTGCTAACAGCATATTTGGATCAGTGCAGAACGCAGACAACAAAAAGACTGATGTGTAATCGAGAGCTGTTTTCTCACAGATGCTGGTGCATAGGCTGCTTGCACTGAGCGCTATAGTTATGATAGGGCCTCCTTCCACAATGCCTCTGCACCCCCAAAATTACTGAGACTTTTTTTTCTTTAAATACCCTGCTAACTTCTAGGTGTCTTGCTGACTTGCATGCAATCAGATTGAAACATCAACACAATGCTAATATTTAACAATTATCACCAGGAACTTCTCACACCTTTTCCTTAGAAGAAGCCCAACACCCACCTGTTCCTAAAGCCCTGTTATCAGTTTGGAGCAGATTCAGGTGATATGTTGGACCTTTATCAGTTATTATCACGTGCAATAGCCCATGGCATAGAGTTGCCCTAAAATATGCTTTCCCTGGAGGCCTTCCAGATTTCTCCAATTGCAATCTCCTCACGAGCCAGAGAGAGCTTGTATTGTGCAAAACAAGAAATAGAAAGACAAAAAAATGACAAAAACCAAAAGCTGAGAGGACAAAAAATAGCTCAAAGGACTTAATTTCTGTTTTAATTCCAAGAATACATGAGGCCCCTGACATTTCCCCTATACAACTCCTTTCTCTGCGGCACAAAGAGCATGTATTTTAAACTGTACTGTTAAATGAATTATATGTTGCTACTGGATAATGGTCTGCTGTTGAGAGCTAATTGTTGAGACAAAGCTGAGGTATTTATTGAAGATAAACATTGAGACAAAGCCAAGATGTTTATTTTCTAAGCACTAGACCGTAATGCAGACAAAACATATAATATGACTAGCATTATTCCTAATGTGTTGGAAGCCTGAACATGCCCCATCACAAGCTCTTGTTAACTCAGCAGTGGCAGAACTGGGACTCAAATGAGAAATGCACCCAGGCTGATCCAAGTACTGATGCCAGAGGGCAGCTTCTTTGACCGTATCAGGGGCAGCGCCCAAGTGTTGACCCCTTGGCTGGTGTCTACCCTACCATAGCTCAGGCAGATGGCAGAAGTGCTGCCTGCAGACCTGATCACTCACAGGAGGAATACATCAGGAGGAGGCATCAGGAGGAATACATTTCTTTTTCATTGGTTCAATGAGAAACTAAAGAAAGACATTTCCTGATTCTTCAGGTTCATTTGAGGTAATGAAATGGGAGATATGACCAGTGTGTCGTCAGATCAGTATTTTACAGTTTTCAAAACTAATTTTATAGATCCCTTTGAATAATTCATGCACAGGTTTATATCTGAGCATTGGTGAAGTACAGGCCTGCACAGGTACTTGGGCAGCTTCAAGCAGAAGCAGGGCCTGATCTCACATGGTAATGGAGAAAAATGGGCTCTCTGATACACCTGGGCGGTGTGTGCAGCTGCCCTGGCGTGTTTGGGTGTGATGGGGCTCCTCTGGGTACATGCTGGTTCAGGTTTGCTTTTGTCAACGTCCTGTGGAGACTGACAGCCATGGCCATGTTGGCTTCTAGGAGGGGATCCCAGCAGGTGAGGGGTGCCCTTTCATCCTAGCTGTATCCACGCTGTGACTTGCAGCACTACTGAGCAGTGTCCCAGCATTGCTGTTCACAGCAGTCACTGGTTTTGGCTTTGCCCTTGATAGCTGTGGAAAGTTGTATCAACAGACTGTTTTCCACCATCCTGTCCTGGGTACGTGAAGATAATTAAACACCCAGCTCCTAGTGATTGCATTGGTCATCAGGCACCTAAATAAATCCATAATTATTTGGGCATAATTGCCTAAACTCATTCAAAGAGGGCAGCAACATTGCTGAGTATTATGAGATCTGGACATGTTTCAGATTGGCTGTAAAGTGAATGTGTACACCTACAGAAAATACCACATGCCACTTTATTATACAGAGCAGAAAGATGACACAAACTTCTTAAAGGTATTCTACTTCTTAAGACTGTAATCCAGATCCTTTTTTAAAGAGAAAACTGAAAATTGGCTCCTAATCTATCTCATGTCTGTGACCTGATTTTGAAAGGTACTGAACATCCAGGATTGTCTATCAGCATCAGCTGAAGGAATAAAAACTTCTGGGATCTCTATCCCTCTAGAGGAATTAGACCATTTCCAAACAATCCATCCTTTCTGTATGCATACTGATATATTGAAAAAATCCCCAAGCCCTAAAGAAAAACCTCATATTCTTTATTTGGACTATGATGGATGGCTCTGTTATATCTCTGTCATCAGTGCTTTCCTTGCTAAACTCAAATCATAGCGTTGTCCAGAGAGCTGCTGACTCGGTTCATGCTGCTCCTGTGGGATTAACTACTGTGTAGCCATTTGTAGCTCACTACAGACTGGCTGTGCTTCGCAGTGACCAGCTGCATCTCCCTTTCTGACTTGTTTTGTGGATTTCCTCCAGTAAGCCTGGCACTGAGGGAGATGGTGATCCCCAGGGCTTGCCCTAATGCACCCTCAGGTTGCAGCCAGATGTCCCCTCAGGACTTGACATGGAGGGGTTTGCCAGATGTGCTCCATGGAGTATAGTCAGTATTTCTGGGAGCTATGGATTAATCTTAACTGTTTGCAAGGCTCTTTGCAATGTTTGCATATAAAAAGTTGGCCGTCACAGAATTACCCAGGAAACATTATGACATTCTTGCTTTTTCAACAAGTGCTGTGAGATAACTTGACCTGGTTATAGACAAATGTATTTCTAGCTTTTATTTTAGTTTTGGCAAACTCCCTCAAAAGTTATAATTTTGATTTTAGTTCTTCACAGAAGAAGCCATACCTGACAGGTAGATATTAATTATTATTATTTATTTTTGATTATGTTAGAAGTCTCCAAGAAGATTGACAAAAGTCACTATGTAGTCATATACACAACTATCTTAGACTAGCTACAGTTGTCAAAGAAAACTGAGTGGAAAGATAATGATATACAAGCTAAAAAAAAAAGAAAGAAAATTTGCAAAAGTAAGGTTATTCTCATGATTTTTCCATTTCTGTAAATATTCATGTATTGAAGGAACAAATTCACAAGGAATATAGCATAAGAATAAAAGTTTATGGGAATTTCTGGTAGTTCTCTGAATTTCAGACCTTATGACTGCTTGTACTGTGTTATCTCCCAAGTCATCTGTGCCTGCCATGCATTTGACAATACATGTTTTGTCAAGTCAAACAGGCTTCCTTAGAAAGAAAGAAATGACATTATTACTGCTCAAGTAGGATTCTCTGTATTTAATGCTGAGGTAGTAAAAGCCTCAGGATATTTAAGCCTTTAAGGATATTACTAAATGCAATTCATATGATGTCTTTCAGAAGTGCATTTACAAATAAAGATATAAATGTGAGTTGTTTTGCTTTTGAGAAATCTCAGGGTTGTTTTGCTGTCAGCTGCATCAATGAGCTCCAGATTTGAAAAGGAAAACTGTAATTACTGGGTTAGTTGGTGCTATAATATTCAATATTATGGTAATGAGGAATTAATTAAATATGCTATTGGACTGAGGAAACCCTGCCTTCTAGACTCAAATTCACAGAGCATTTAACTGGGTATTTAGCAGAAGGCATATGGATATGTATTAAGGAACTTAAATTGTCTGACAACATTTTGTCTATTCCTTCCATACACCAAATGTAGATGTAAGTCTTGCCCTCTACTCCTGAGCTGCATGGAAAAAGTAAGAGTTGTCAAATAAACTAAACTAAAAATAGTTGTCATTTAAGCGTGACCAATGCACCATAATATAAATCGTTTTCTCTGTCAATGTTATAAAAACTGTGCTTCAAGTAGGACAAACGTGGTGATAACTTTTCCAGTCCTTCCTCAGACAACATTGATTTCCCTCATGGGTAGCTGAAGATGGTGAACAGCAAAAATAGCACACTAGCTGGAATTCTCTAGAATTCCATCTAGTGTGCTCTAGAGGGACAGCACTGTACTTTTCTCTGTCAAAGTTTGTAGATTTAAAGAATATTTGCATATTCTTATTGGCCCCTTCAGGATATTGCTGTTCACACACACAGCCTGATCTTCCACTGAGCCTCGGCAGCGTGCTTTGCAGCAGTGGTGAGTCTTCTGCAGCAGTCTCTCTTTGTGGGATTACCAGCGCTTTTTATTATTGCTAGAAAGACAGGGTCTAATGTGGTTGGAACAGGAAGTCCTGTGGTTTGTCGTGGTCTTCAGCTTATTGGACGTTCATTCTTCAGATTGAGAGCTCTTAAAAACAGTTTTGCTTCTGCCCTAAATAGCTTTTTCTTACCACAGTGATTTCTGTACCTCAGAGGACTATGTCTGAGAGCGCTGAAGCTGAAGTCTTCACTCTGTAACTTGCTGTGATCTTTTCTAGTTGCCATGAAGGGTCTCAAAGGTAAAGAGCCTCAATGATGCTTGAAATGCCATAAATGACCTAGGCAGAGAGTAGGGGACAGGTCAGATTCATTCATAGCCACCTGTGTCAGGTGGAGATTTCTTGTAGGGAGAGAGCCTGGCAAATATTCCCTGCAGAAGCTTCTCTGTATGAATAATGTCAGTCAGAAGTTCAGAGCTGCTACCAGATTAAAGACTGACTTAGCCAAAAGTGTGCTTCTACCATTACCATTAGCTGCAGAGTGGCTACAAGCCCTTCAAAAAACGTTTTCCTCCATTTATCAGAACCTTCTCTTCCATTGCAAGTCAACTTCAGACATCTGTTCTCTTATACACAAAGACTGCTGAAGTCACAGCTGAGGTCAAGAGGCATTTTGATGTTGATTTTATTAAGCGTGTGTTCTAGTATCCTTTGCATGTGCTATTGTGCTGCTTCTTCATCAAGACATGAATACAATGTTTGCTGGTTTTAAAAAAAGTGTATTAATTACATGAAACACTGAGCCCAGCCCAAATGTCAAAAGCACTTGTAATGCTCACTTTCCCACTGGAGGTTTGCTTGACAAAACCAGTGGTCTGTGCTTTACCATGCATGACCATATTCCTTGTGAAAACTTCCGCTGGTTTGCATATATGTACTACATCTGAAATAATTGCAATTCCCATACTTCTTCCACAAATTCCTAATTCCAAAATACATGCTTCCATAACTTCAATTAACACTAGAGTTCTTTTCATTATTTGCATGTTGTGCTCTGGTGATCATAAAATGAGAAAGATGCTTCAGTTCAAGGAGAGGGAGTGGAAAGAAAGACAGATCAGAAATTGCAAGAGTTGAAGGAAAAGAA